>JAOSBM010000005.1:34832285-34846428 GCA_027568955.1 Erythroxylum tenue
GATTTGGTTAGATATATTTTCATTTATGTTTCATATGGATTAAAATCATAAAATAATTAATATATTGTGCTTTGCATATTGTTTAATATAATTTAAATAATATTTATATGCATAAATAAATTTTATTATAAAATAAAATATAGTTAAAATTAAAAATATTTTTTATTTTTATATTATCAAAAAGTCTATTATATGAAGCTCTTTCAAAAAAATTTTTAAAAAATGACAATCAAACAATACTTCTAAAAAAAAAAAGTTCACCTATTGCTCGAAACTCACCCCTTAAATGCAAGTTTGCACGTTGCCATTTTCGACCTGATAGGTTGGTACCTTTTTTTTTTCGAAGTCCATCATTCTATCACCTCTCGATTTGATAGATCTCGAGTTCTTTTCTTGTGACTCATGGTTATCGACATATTTATGTTCTACGACTCTATTTATATAAATTCTTTAAATGGATTAAATTAAGGGCATACGGGCAAACGTATTGTCAGTAGAAAATCACGTGTGCCTGCAATCTTTGACCAGTTACCCTAATTCTATCTTATGCTTAATCATAAACTCCTAACGATTCTAACACTAAACGCAATCAACATACTTTAGAATACTTCACTAATCAGTCACTAATCATACCTACCCCAGCTAAGAATGCTTATTGACATTTAATATTTCATCAACCCCAACCACTAACAAGTATTTAAACTCATCTCCTCGTGTCCATATGCAAGTTGATTACATGACATGAACATTTGATGATGGAGAACACACAACTTGGTATTTTTATGTAATACTGGAGGCTTTTAAGTTACGACTCCAGGTTCCTTTTCGGACAGTAACATTAAGATAGTAGGTTATGTACGCACACCTTGTACGACACCTTATAAAACATTAAAAAGACACAGCAAGATGCGTAGGATTGAGGTTATAGACGCGTGTTAGTAGAAGTAGACTTTCTAAAGGTCATTAATATTCTTTAATCTTCACTTAATAATCTGACTGAGCATTTTTTTTTGGTGACAGGTATTCGTGACTTGATTCGTCGAGAGTGAAAAGTATAAGTTGAACATACGCATCGTAAACATAATCACTGTGCGGATCATTTGACATATCTAGCTTCGTTCGCGACGTCGAGACTGTATATTTTTCAAGAGTTTTCCAGAAATTTTTTGGATGCACTACACCGAAACATGTAAAGAATCCTTTACAATAGATCCCTTTGTACGAGATTCGACTATCGGAATTAGTCTCTTTATTTTTCTTTCCCTAAAAAAAAAAAAATAGCAAGTGAACAAAGGAGAAAGAAAAACGAATACCCGTTGGAATATAAAATCTACATTTTTAGTATTCTAGAAGATTTTTTAAATAGCAAGGTTCGAGTGGGACCACAAAGGTCGCGATCAACTACAAGCACTCAAGGTCAAACCGGGCTCTTCAGAAACGGTGTGTCGTTTATGTATCAAGCGACATTTTCATTAATTAATCCCCAAATTGGCCTTTTAATATTAATTACACTTACGGGCATTTAATCAACTCTTAAATTAAATCTGCAGTACCCGGGAGATAAATAAATAAAATATTAAATAAATGTAAATAAAAAATAAAATTAAGGAAGGAGGGATACGAATTCGTTACTAAAAAGTCAGTCATATCCAGCTTTCTAGAGCGTGTTGGGATTGGATCCCATATAAAATGAAATCGTTACTGTCGGAGAGATAGACGTGAGAAGCCATTGATTGTTGTTCAAAAGCTAAAAGCGAAGTAAAAGGTTTACAGTTACAGAGTTGAAGAGAATATTTAAAAAGCTGAGTTGAAGAAAGCGGCTCTTTGCTTTGTATGTAGCACTTGTTGTAGTAGTAGTAGTTCCGAAACTTCAACTTCGGTTTCCTACATTCACTCTGCTTCTTAGATCTTCAAGGTTCTTCCTCTCTCTCTCTCTCTCTCTCTCACGCTCTGTCTGTGATAAGATTGTTTGCGTGCAGATTACGAGAACCAAGCCTGATGATTTCGCGTTTATGTAATGATTTTTTTTGCGTTTCACGTGTTGTTTCTTTCTGTTTTTTTTTTTGGTTTCTATTGGTCAAATCTGATTCCAACTGCGAAGTGTCGGCGTCGTTCAGTTCGTTCGGCGATCGTGATATCTGTTGGATGGAATTGTGGAAATCTATCTGTTGTGTTTGGAATGGAGAATTGAAACGAGGGGGGTAAAAGAAAATAGAAAAAGAGATGTCTGACTATTAACACTCTTGCTTGCCGTTGATAAAAAATGATTTGACTTTATTAATGCGTCCTCTAAGTCTATTCATCTTTCTATCAAAGGGATATAGCTTTAGTAGTCTTAAGAACTGTGGTGGCGTTGTTTGTTTCTTTTCTGGAAATTTGGGCGCGTGTATGGCAAAGGTTAAAAGGGAGTTTAATGGCCTTTTGGAAAAGGTTGAAAATGACAGGGAACGACTTCGCTACATATTTTTGTATATTATGGTTCGCAGAAAGACAATTCTTGGCAGAAAGATCATGCTTGTTTGGCTGCTGCCTGCTTGATTTTGCCTTATTTACGAACTGGCCTTTTCTTCTCTTTTTATGTACTTATTTTGTTTATTCTGTTGATGTATTTGGAATTTGGATGCCGTTTCTCCTCGGATGTGCTCGATTTGTTCAATTTTATGGAATGATGCTATGTGTTCAGAGGGTGATCTACCTGTCCAATTTCTCATATTTTTGTTTTTCTAGTCTGTCTCTTGTTTTTATCTAATGGAGAGTTCAAATACTTGAGTTATTATTACTTTGGAATAAAGATATCAACACATTCATAACCAAAAGATGGTAAATATAAACCACGCTAATCCACTTGTCATAAGCATTTTGAAGTTTTTGCTAGTGAATTGGTGTATGTATGCTTTTTCTTGCTATCAACGTAAAGAACAATAGTGATATTGGGGATTGAGTCAGTTGTGCGATTAAACTTCAAAAGTTTTGAATTGAATGTTTTAAGCATAATAACTGAAATAGGCTTCTTATTTATCTGATTGAGCTTTAAAGCTGCTTCTATTTTACGGTTCCAATAAATGATTTTGTGGAATTTATATTTTGTCTTGTTTTCCTTGCTTACAAGTCTCTGTTCTTTGTTTGACAGATAAGAGAAGAAGAGCATTAGAATCAAATGCTACAGTGTCTTGGTGATACTTGTATGGCTACAATATCCCATGACATGTGTAAACAACTTTTAATTGTGTAAGGAATTGTAAACTTTTGGGCATTATGCATGTCTGGCCCAGTGGCCATTGCTGATAATGGAGAACGAGCATTAAGTCTTTCAGACAGAACAAAATCTGTTGGTGCTATTTCAGATACAGATCGTACATCTATATCTATCAACGGTGAAGCTGTCCATACATCTTCTGAAGCTGCTGCTTTTAGAGTTGGGGAGCTTTTTCTTCCCAATGGGGAATCGTATTTCGGGTCATTGCTCGGTAGTGTGCCTGAGGGTAATGGGAAGTACGTTTGGTTGGATGGCTGTGTTTATGAGGGTGAGTGGAGAAGGGGGATGAGACATGGAAAAGGAAAACTTTTGTGTCCTTCTGGAGCAGCTTATGAGGGTGAATTTTCTGGGGGTTATATTCATGGTACAGGTACTTATATTGGTTCTACTAATCTGACATACAAAGGAAGATGGAAGTTGAATCTCAAACATGGTCTGGGATATCAAGTATATCCTAATGGAGATATCTTTGAGGGTTCTTGGATCCAAGGAAGTCCAGAAGGACCTGGAAAGTATAACTGGGCTAGTGGCAATGTCTATCTTGGGAATATGAAAGGTGGGAAAATGACTGGGAAAGGGACTCTTACATGGATAAACGGGGATTCATATGAAGGAAGCTGGTTAAATGGTATGATGCATGGATTTGGTGTGTATACTTGGAATGATGGCGGCTGCTATGTTGGAATGTGGACACGTGGTTTGAAGGATGGAAAAGGATCATATTACCCTAGAGGCAGCCGATTTCCTGCTGTACAAGGACGATATCTTAATGCGTTAAGAAAAAGGGGTTTACTGCCAGATTTGAGGAGGAACAACCATGTATCTTTAGTGGGTATGACAAATGTCAAGGTTCGTGATGAGCATGGATCTTGTCATGATTCTACTGATAAACTTTCCAAAGGAAATTTGTTAACTTTGGAGCAATCTCGCAACAAGAATGTTTCCTTGGAAAGGCGTTGGAGTCTTGAGGTTTCTATTGAAAAGGAGATTGGACATGATTCATCTTTAGAGTCAGAATCCACCTTTGATGGTATAGGCAGAGAGATTGACATAAACACACCACCTATCTTGGAGCGCGAATATATGCAAGGTGTTTTGATCAGTGAACTTGTCTTAAATAATAGTTTTTCACCATCATCCAGAAGAGCAAAGCGACGGGAAAGAAAGCTTGCAAAAGACGTCAAGAGACCTGGTGAAATGATCATCAAAGGGCATAGGAGTTATGATCTAATGCTCAGTTTGCAACTTGGAATCAGGTACGTCAACTTTGGATCTTATGAAACATCTAAAGTAGAGTGGTGATAGTTCACTCTAATGATATTAACATGTGTTCTGTCTCATTTCTTCCTTGCATTATCTGACACAGTTCCATTACTTGGTTTGTTTATTTCTGATCCTCTGTCCATTTCTTGTTAAAGCAACATATTTTTGTGAAACAATTTGTAGCTTTGTGTGCAAATACAGTTTAGTTAGATCAAGTTTACTATTTATTTTTAAGTAATGATATAAAGTTAGTTACAGTGCCCTCTTTTAACTTCTCCAGTTGTGAAAATATGATTGTTGGGATATCCAGTATCAATAGTGAGAAAGCACATGGTATGTTTGTCATCACAGTCATAATTTGGAGATGATATTGATTGTTATCCATGCACCAATCTTGTTATCTTTAAGAATTGAGTTGTTGAACATGCACTAGAATATGATCAGGTATACTGTTGGGAAAATTACTCCTGTACAGAGGCGAGAAGTACGTCAATCCGATTTTGGCCCAAAGGCAAGCTTTTGGATGCACTTTCCAAAAGCTGGGTCTCAGTTGACACCAACTCATCAATCGGATGACTTCAAGTGGAAAGATTACTGCCCAATGGTTTTCAGGTTTCTTTTCTTGACCTTTTATTATTTTGATGTTTAGAACTACATTGCATAGCATTTATTTTGGCCTTCTATTTCCTTTTTTCTAATATTATTAAACTTCTCTGTCACTCCAAGTGTTTAGTATCTATTGTTCTAGGTTTGTAACCCCCCGAACCCATATCATTAACTTTAATATGTTTTTAGATCCCTGGATTGTATTTCTTCCATGTTTTTTTTTTGAAAAGTTGTATTTCTTCCATGCTGTATCAACCTTATTAATCTCAATGCAGGAATTTAAGGGAAATGTTCAAGATTGATGCTGCTGACTACATGATGTCTATTTGTGGAAATGATGCCCTTAGGGAGCTTTCTTCTCCTGGAAAAAGTGGTAGCATCTTTTTCTTGTCTCAAGATGATCGCTTCATGATTAAGACACTACGGAAGACCGAAGTCCAGGTTTGCCATCTTCGTTTAAAAATTGTCTTTGTTATAGAGACAACTACAACGTGCACATCATCGATGCCTTTTCTTTTCAATTTCCTTCTGTTCACTTTATATGAGGAAAGCTGAGGACCTGAGATTGTTTATAGAAATTTCGGCCTGTATTTGAAAACAGTTATGTTGCTAAAAGCCCCTTAGTTTGGTTACACTTTTACTAACTGATAGGAATTCTAGGACTCTTTCCAAATTAAACCTATCCACATAGTGGGTCCAATTGCAGATGCCACGATAAGTATCCAATGAAATAATGCTTTTAATTGAACTACTTTGGTAATTCTTAAAAGAAAGAATTCTCAGCTCTGACGGTTTTAGTATTTGAATTTTCCATATCTCAATTAACGATATTGAGCTCTTCTCACAATATTTCTGACTTGTAGGTACTCTTGAAAATGCTTCCGGACTATCATCATCATGTGAGATCATATGAGAATACACTCATAACCAAATTTTTTGGGCTTCACAGAATTAAACCTTCAAGTGGACAGAAGGTAATTGCTATTGTTAATCTGTATCATATCATGATGCTGGTCTTTCTATGTATACTATCCTGTTCTAAGTTTGCCTCATATATAATGTGATATGAAACAAATTGGTATTAACTGGTCTTGCAGTTTATTTTATGCTTCCAAAGCTAATGTTCATGTGATCTCACTTACATTGCAGTTTCGCTTTGTGGTGATGGGGAATATGTTCTGCACAGAGTTAAGAATACATCGAAGGTTTGATTTGAAAGGGTCATCACTAGGGAGATCTACAGACAAGATCGAAATTGATGAAAACACAACACTAAAAGATTTGGACCTTAACTATTCCTTCTACCTGGAACCTTCTTGGAGGGAAGCGTTACTAAAGTAAGTGGTCTCTCCTTGCCTATGTAGTTGTGATCTTAGCTTTTGAAGTTGGCTATTCCCATTGTAAATTAGTTAAATTATGCATTTTTCCTTTTGCTTGCTCTCTTTTCTTCTTCCGTCTTCTAAAGAATTTCATCAAATTGATCCAATGTGGCTATCCTATGTTAAAATTCCAGGATATCACTTGCAGGATGGGTGTCTTAAAGCTTAAAACTTTCGTCTTTACAAATTTCTTCTCAAACCAAAGATGAAAAGTTATTGATCTATTGTGTAACTGAGAGAGGCAGCTCATATCATCACATAAGCTCCTTTGACTTTCCTATTTCTAGATTTCCCCAACAAGGACTAAGACAAAGCTTGTTTTCATTTTCATACAAGGAGGTATCAATTGCAGGATGGCACCGTACAAGCTTTAAACTTTCTACTTTGTGGCAGACTATTGCAAAATCTATATAACAGAAAGATGCTGCTCCTAGCTGTTGCGCCTTCTTTGAAAAATTAAAAAGAAATATTTCTTCTGTCGAGGACAAAATTCTTCTACTAATTTTCATTCAAGGAAATATGCAAGAAAAATGATTTACAGAAACACTGGGCCTACTCTCCATTTGAGAATACCATTCATTTGAGCCATGCTTGAACTTGGTTGCAATAATACTTTGTTGAGAACTTTTCTTTCTACCATGAAGCTGGAAAGATATGTGATAGCATGAGAACCATGCAGAGAGTATTATATAACTTATGTTGATTTTTTGTCTGAGTTTCAGTGTTGCGAAACAGTAGCCTCTAATTACATGGTAAGTTATAAGATATTTTGAGGAAACTAATTGGAGTTTATGTATTAAAAAGTGGCGGAACCTTACCTATCATGTCTAATTACTATATTGTCATGCCTGATTAAATTTCCAATGTATTTGGCTGAATATGCATGCTACTTTAAGGATTGCATATTCATGTTGTTCCTAGACCTATGGAATCATTGCTGTATGTTTTTCTTATAAGCAGCCAGATAGAGACAGATAGCAAATTTTTGGAAGCACAGCGCATTATGGATTATAGCCTTTTATTGGGTGTGCATTATCGAGCCCCACAGCATCTACGATCTTCAATGTCCTACAACATAGGTATAAGAGGTGAAGCATTGGGAGTTCTAGCAGAGGAAGGTGGGTCTCTTAATAAACACATTATCTTCTCCTAGGAGGTGCTGTTAACCTGTTCAATCTGCCTAAATAGGAATGCAGAGTGTAAAGAAAAGAACTAAGAAATCTGGAAAATGACAAGTTTTCATATAGAGCATGCTTCTGGTACTAATAGCTGGTATGCTAATATCAGCGGAGGATGAGGGCTAATCTGTATTAGCTGTCTTAGAACTAGCAGTTTTACTTTTCAAGGTTTTCTACCTCCGATTTTGGTACCCAGATAAAAAAGGATTGACTTAGTTGCCTGTTTGAGATAGGTTTGGAATCTGCACAAACATGTACGTCCTTTTTGCTTTTAGTTTTGTTTCTGTTCCTTTTCAAATTTGTGTGTGTTAGAATGGTGAATGTAAACACCCATGTTTATAGAAGTGTATTTTGTGTATGATCACTAGTGAACCAAATGTAACATATACGTTTTTTATATGACATCTGTCCTTTTATGACTGACATATCTCACCCTTCTTTTACTTCATGGTTCGTAGAATTGCTTATAGCGATGTTCTCGTATCTGAATTTGTTTATGATGTCTAATGGCAGATACAATAGAAGATGAAAGCTACCCACAGGGCCTTGTCTTGGTTCCTCGTGGAAGTGATAATAGTGTTGTAGTGGGTTCTCACATCAGAGGCAGCCGACTGCGGGCCTCATCTGCTGGTGACGAGGAAGTGGATCTCCTCCTTCCTGGCACAGCAAGGTATGATATCCTTGAACCTTTCTTATTATTCTGGCCATAAAGCATCAATCAGTAGAATTCATATTTGAAATCCCAGAGGTTATCATAATTACTCTAGAAGAGAAAAATAGGCACTAGAGTGCTTCTAATTAACTTGGTTTTATCTCATCTATTTACAAAGGTAAGAGAATTCAATCTAATACTAATATTTTAAAATAAGATACCAGAATTATCTTATATTATACAACAATATTAATCTTATATACAGTTTCCCCCTGTCCAATATAAAGACCGATTTATTTTAAAGTTTCTTCCAGGTTTCCTTTCAAGTAGATTTCTTCTTAAAAACCTATACTAAGCCTCTCCAATCAGCATAGAAAATGTGTTCCCCCAATGGATTGAACTTTAAACTGTTAGACGAGATCCAAAAATGGATCATATATTACTTGGAACAGTTCCCTTTTGATATTTCATTATTGAAGAAAATGAATATGCCTCAGAAAGCTAGTGTGATAAGTAGAGTTTTCTTGATTATTGGAATTAACAATAACCTGATTAGCTAACACAAACAGGAAATACGTCCAAATACGATAAAAATACTTGTATTTTGCTCAACTTCTGAAGGATAAGTATCTATATGTTCTTGTATTTTCAAATATCTACATGTTCTTGTATTTTGCCCAACTTCTGAAGGATAAGTATCTACATGTTCTTGTATTTTGCTCAACTTCTGAAGGATAAGTATCTATGTGATAACTATGGACAAATACGTGATGCAAGGATGAAATATGTCTCATGCAGTTTAAATACTATAAAATATGCTAGCCCTTTTTATGTTCTTGCAAATGCGCCTCTGTTGTCAATTTTGAACTTTGTGAGCAGGCTCCAAATCCAGCTTGGGGTCAACATGCCAGCAAGGGCTGAGCAGATTCCAGGGAAAGAAGAAAAACAGACATTTCATGAAGCATACGACGTTGTTCTGTACCTGGGTATAATCGATATACTGCAAGAGTACAATTTGAGTAAGAAGATTGAACACGCGTACAAATCTCTCCAATTTGATTCGTTGTCCATCTCTGCTGTTGATCCTACAGTCTACTCCAGCCGCTTCCTAGAGTTCATACAAAAAGTATTCCCGCCTAATGTTATTACAAGTTGAAGTATTTTGGCTCAGTTGCATTTATATGCATGAGAGTCCCATGAAAAGTTGATCTCTCGGTCCTTTCTACAATCCCTGTACAAGTACAGCGATGCAGTCCCCTTCTCCTTTTCTGCCCCTTAATTTTTGTAAGTTTTCTTTCTTGTCTTTCAGTTCTTGTGAAATTGTTATATGATTACAAATTGAAGGGGGGTTGTGTTGGATGAACACAAAAATCAATTCTTCCCTTAGCATATGAACTTGAGTGAGGCTGATGACCCTTTTGTCCTTGGAACCCAAATTTGCTTATATTTACTAAATTGTCGTTACTTTGGCAGCTGTATCCATCCCAGGATGCTTTTTTTTTCCCCTGTGCTCTGAGACATCAATTCATGGGCCTTGTGCCTCTCTATGGATAAACCCCTTTGAACTTGCATACGCTATCTATGTTGTAAGTTACGGCTATAAGATGAATACAGCTTTAGACAAAAATGCGCAAGACTTACCAAATTCAATCTCAGCAGGGGAAACAGGTCAACAATTAAAATTTCTTGATTCTGTCGGCTGCTTGGGCCAAATTCAATGCCCTAATCGTGGTTAAAACGAACTTCTTTGCTCAATTATATACTTGGTTGCAATAAGATCCCACTTGATGTTAACATTAATCCATGTTGTTATGAGTTTCAGGGAAACTTGTTCTCTTATAAAATTGGCAAACCGCTTTCGAAATGAGAGTTCAAAGGGTAGTTTAATTTGACTAGTTTTTTTCCTACAAGTTTGGACAACTTACATGGGTAAATGCATGGTTTCATGTCGGTTTCTTCTTGTTCTACTTGTTTCATCCTCATGTCCATAAGTAAACACTACGCATCAGAAGCAATATCAAAAATTAGGCACTTTGGATAAGAATAAGATTGCTTAAACAAAGATTAATTTGAACATAGTATAACGACTACCATACATTCGTTCTTATTCTTGTGAGACGAATCGATAATTTGTTATTGCACCCAACGTTAAGACAAAGGACTATTGAAGATATTGAGTAATAGAAATAGTATATTTTAGATCATGGTCCACCAATTAAAGAATGCCTTGTTGAAAAGATGTGCTAGAATCATCATTGAAAGCTTGAGATATGTATCATTACTAATATTCCATAGGAATAAATAATCAACGAACAATTCCATGGTAGCAGTACGATCAGGATCCCTTGATCCATTCATGTTTCCATTCTTTTCTTGAGGACTTCAGTCTCAGGAAAATATCAGGCATCATCTCTCGCATGAAGGTGATGAAGTCGGTATACAGATTACAGAACACTATGCCACCGTATTCTTACCAAGGAGAACTAGTAGTCGTTATCAAATTTGGAATGAAATTGAATGCCTTAAGCCGTGCAAACGCAAGATTTTTTCTATTGGGTTTTTTGTTCTTACAAATCAGAGCAAGTACTCAAAATCTTATGTTGGATATTTTCTGACTGTTACTCCATATCCATAACAAAAACTACCAGCGAATCACCTACACATCAGATGTAGAAAGTACTAAATATCAACAAAATAAGTAATCCTTACTGAGTTAATGTTGTGATGGTGTCAGCTGTAGCTATCACCAGGCGGAAGGTGAGGTGTTTTCTTGAATTCTAAAGAAAGGGACTTTCAACAAACACCACCAATGCGATGGATGGTACTGCACATTTATTTCTGCTTCATTGTTTAGTACTATTCAACTTCTTTTCTACTAATAAAGCAGCAAGCTTTAGGAGTATGTTCCATTAATGGACAGAAGGCAGGCAGGCTTTGCCCATATCTCTAATGAGCATGAACCCACTCGAAAAGTTATTGTCAAGAAGAATGATGGACCATTACACCACCTTAAAAATATCAATTTTTCCACAAGTTAAACTGAAAGAAGTCTGTTTTTCAGTGTTGACAGAAGCTATAAAGCCTATAAGCCTATAAGTAGTAAACAAATGGCGTGGGAGTGTGATTGTTGTGTTAACTAAAACACTCTGCCAGCTAATGATGGTGTCTTCCAATTGTCACATTGCTTTCACAATTTGTGACTTTCAAATCTTTCTTGGATTTAAAAGATGGAACGCTCATCCTAGGCGCCTCTATACTCTGGCCCGATATTATGTGAGGGAAGTGAATCATGGTCTGATTCTAGCCAGCTTCTCGGAAAGGCGGCCCAGTGTTTGGTACGCATAAGGAGTCACCATATTGGATGAACTCTCACACTGTCGCTGTCGAGACTTTAACCCAAAACCTTAGACTCACTTTCCTTCTCAATGATTAACTGGGCTACCCGCGCAGGCATCTTTCTATTACAATAACACACTTACTACAAAGAGTAGGCCAAGACCAATAACTTGTTTTCAATTCAAGGTCCACAACTTTTCTTTGGATTTAGACTTGGAAGTTCTCAAATCAAACAAGCAGAAGAAGACAAACCAGCAAATTCTTCCCTAGAAAGAAGTCCTAACTAGTGTAGGAGATTTTTCTTTGGGTGGCTTGACCTTAAGCTGAACGTCTCATAGACACTCGAGTGTTAAAACTACTAGTAAATAGTTAGAATTCAATAATTAGAATTCATTTTTTATTCGCTAAGTAAGTGAAATGGGTCTCAACAGTCAACAGCTGTAAGAATGGACCCTTCTAATACACACTGACCTTAACAGTTAGCCAAACCCCAAGTCCCAACTGACAAAGCCACCTCACCTGACGAACACGCAGCAGGCAACTCCTAGTGGGTCCCTTAGTTTGGACATCATGAGCGTGTTCCAAGGAAACGGCGTCGCTTCTGTCCCTAAAAAAGAAGCTTTAGAACAGCACCTAAAAGTAAAGAATAACGTTGGTGTCAGGTGTTCGCGAGATAGCCGTTTTCGACCTCTCTCTTACTCAAAGAAACAGCTTCGCATTGATGCTAATCCCCACCACCTTTCCTTTTTCAATTTTTTGTGTGTGGTTCTCTTCGTCTTTATATATGCATTAGTGTGCATATCCTTTTCACTGTACTTTTAAGAGAGGGAAACAAACAACCTAGAAGTCTGGATCATCATTAGAGACAGAGGAAAAAGGCTTCCTTGAAGTTCATTTTCAAGATTGAATTTTTATGGCTCTTTAATGCAAAAAAAGGAGTGAACGAGAAGGAGACAGAGGGACAAAGAGGTCAGTTCTTGGATTTGAATGATGGGATCGTCTTCAGGGCAGGGAAGTGGGTATGATCTATCGTTCAAGATCTTGTTGATCGGTGATTCTGGTGTTGGTAAAAGCAGTCTTCTTGTTAGCTTCATTTCTAGCTCTGTAGAGGATCTTCCTCCAACTATTGGTACTTGGCAACTCTAACCCATTTCATTAAATGCCACATTTTCCTTTAATGTTGATGTTATGGATTCAAGGCAGGCAAATGCTCTTGGATCGTTTTTAAATTGAATTGAACTCAGTGATTGATAAACATGTTATCAAGTAAGAGACTTTTGTAAGGTTAGCTAAGGCTGGCTGATCTTTAATTAGTGAGACAACAGATGATGTCAACTGTCGATCATTTTGTTGGTTATTTACGATACTTCTGCAATTCCTAAGCTTTCTCAAAAAAAGTACAGGGGACGAGTGATCTGATCTGTCCTTGTAAATTGAATTAGTAATGCCTCTGACTTAATGAGTTCTTTATATGCACGCATTGAGATTTTTTTGTTCGATTGTGTGGAAAGGTGTGGACTTTAAGATCAAGCAGCTAACGGTAAGTGGAAAGCGATTGAAGCTGACAATTTGGGATACAGGTATGCTTTTCGCTGTGGTCTTATTCTGTTTATGTTTCCAATTTACTATGTAGACTTTGTGTTACCTTCATTTTGGACTAAGACCTGAGAAAAAGGAGACTATACCGTTAATTAACTGTTAATTTGTTAAGATAGGGAGCTGCAAGAACAATGCAACAGTAAAATACGCAGTGAAATTAGAAAGGTTTGAGGAAAACCATTCTTTGCATAACTGAAGAGATGACCCCGGTACTCACACACTTAAACCATGTTAGTTGGTGTGTGAGCAGTGAAATAAATTGTTACTTTATGCAACGGTTAATGAAACCCTGCACTTCAAGGCTGTGATTCTTCTTTAACCAGCAGGCTTTATCAACCATGGTTGTGCCTACTTTTTCCTTAGCAGGAGAAAAATGAGCCGAAGGACATTAATTGAGAGGTTTAACTTGTACTGATCTCTATGGGTATGCTTCTTGCAGCTGGACAGGAGAGATTCAGAACATTAACCAGCTCTTACTATAGGAATGTTCAAGGGATTGTTCTGGGTATGTATAATTCGTATATATGGCTTATTGACAACGCTACTGATAGGCGACTTGGAGCAATTAGTGTTCTCTTATTTAGGACAAATCTTGGATACATTTTTAGACTGTGATCACCATTTGCATAATTGCAAGATTCTTGTATAATTCAAGGCAATGCTTTTAGCTAATACGGAAAGAGAAGATACCTAAGCTGCTTGGTGATAAGGATGCTCAAAAAAGAGCAAAAAGGTTGTGCAAACAACAAGCAAATTTTTTTTCCCTCTTCAATTTGTTCATGAATGTAGGGCACTTTTCAAATGGGCTAGAAAAGAATTGACTGATTTTTTTTTTCTGTTGCAAATGTACTGCCAAGAACAACTTGAATTGAAC
>JAOSBM010000005.1:34849349-34862677 GCA_027568955.1 Erythroxylum tenue
TCATGCTTAACCCTAATCATACTTAATTAACTTAATCATGCTTAATTAACTGATAATTTAACGAGTAATTAAAAAAAAATTCTGGGGCTAATATTCTAACTCTATGATGCTTACTTATATCCATAAATGGACTTTTGCAACTCACATATTTGACTAGGAACCTTTTGGAATAATAACCTATATTTTGTGTCATATGCACATCCATAAGCAAATTATTATTGAGAAACGTTATTTTTACATCCATTTTCTAGACTTTATAATCATGGTATATGACTATAACTAATAAGATCTTTATGGATTTAACAAATGTTATTAGCTAAAAGGTTTCATCAAACTGATTTATTTTTTCTGTAATCCTTAGCCATGCTTTATACATTTATGCATTACCATCTATATCAATTTTTCTCTTAAAAACCCACTTGCATCCAATAGGTGCGATTTTATTAAAAGCATCCAACAAAGTCCATACTTAGTTAGTATACATAGGTTTAACTTCAGACGTCATATATTTATACCATTTTAAAGAATCAATGTTAAATATTACTTCTTTAAAATTATTAGGGTTATCATTTATGAGAAATAAATTAATTTCTCCTTTTCAATATATAGATCCAATCTAATTAGGGGGTGACATATCCTAAAAGTGCATCATTGACTTTATGTCTTTTAAACCCTTGGTTATACATCATATATATCAGTTTTATGTTCTTGTTTCATTTGTAAGTGTATTTGTGGTTCTTAAACATTTCCAAGTTTTAACTTAGTCCCACAAATTTTCATGATAATTAATTCTCTTTATAGGAATCTAGCATGTTTTAATACAAACATCATTTGCTCACGAGGATGGTAAAACTAATATTCAATACTCTCTTGTAGATACACCACAAATTCACATTTATCTTTTTTTTTTCTTGAAACCTAGTAAATATTGCATTTTTCATTAAAGTATCATATCGCCACATCTTTAGGTGTGATAACTTTGGTTTACTATTAGACCATCTCTAATATAGAGTCTTGTTAACTGATTTGGATGGAATTATATATAGAAGGCTTGTATTACTTATCATAGCACATATTATGTCTAATATAGTCATATGTAGAGTACATTGTAAGAGAATTTCATTATCTTTTAAGAGACCAAGAAACCCATGATCTAAATACTCACAACCTTGATCATATCTAAGTGCCTTAATAATTTTAACATTATTTTTTCTAAATGTCAATTCAAAATTTTTAGAACCTTCTAGAGATTGAAACTTCTATTTCATTAAATATACATATCTATATCTACATTGATCATCTAAATATAATGAAATATGAGTACCTACCTTTAGTTCGAGTAGACTTAGGTCTATATGCATCTATATGTATAAATTATAGTAACTCACTAGCACGTTTTCTCTTTCACTACTTAGTAGATGGGTCATCTTACCCAACAAATAATACTCACAAATTTCGTAAGATTTATGATAAAAAAGATCAAAATAGTCTTCTTTATGTAACTTTATGATTCTAGCTTCTTTGATATGACCTTACCTATAATGCTATAAATAAGATGAATTTTTTTTGGTAAATTAGTAACTTTATAAAGAATAAAGAGTTATGTACAAACAAGAGATACCATAGGTAATCTCTTAATACGTAAATACATAATGGCGAGCAACTATCTGTCGTACCATCAAGGTCCTCTCCTAAGTCCTACATGACAGTAGTAACCAGAATCCTTCCAAAGTAAGCACAATCAGAAAGAAAAGCAACAATACCAAGCTAAACCGAATACCGTATATGCCTAGTTATACACCGAGCAATAATACATCATCAAATACCGCAACATGTTAGCATATGCCCAGATATACACGAGCTAAACCACAGTGTAATCAAGTAAAAGATCTAGACATCATCAAAAACCTGCTAAGTTGTCTTCATAATCTCAGGTATTCCAACAAGAGCTTCCATAGGCAATGATTTTCTGTGCTGAAACCATTGCCTATCAAAGCTCCAAGTTACCTGAATTGCATTTGGAAAGCCTGTTGTGCCCTTAAATATGTGTCCATCCATGAGGTCTCATCCGTGAGAAGAGGGAGTGTAAAATTTGGGTCCCCAACTGAACTACAATCTGCATCACAAAGTTAGTGCAAAATAGATCTAATTACCTCTCTATGTGTTTAGGATGAGATGCTCTAGAACTTGGAAGATTATCCTGACTTGTAAGCTCTCCACGTCCATAGCTACATCCTTGAATGTTCATGAATTCCTTTCGGTCCAAATGTGGTAAACCATTGTGGATAAAAGAATAGGAAAAATGGAATTTTGTGGAGGTGTTTGGTGAAACCAAGTTAGGATAGAAGGAAGGCTTGATGAGTTGACAATGGGAATTTGGAAGTGGATGAGGCAATGTTTCCATAATAAGATGAATTTTTGGTCACTTAATTCTCTCTTTCTATTTATGTTAAGGATTGACCTTTCAAATTTAATTCATACATATCACGTGAAAGTAATCTGGATCCATAATAAACATCATTTTATAAAAAAGTTTTTATTCTTAATAATAAAGACAAATATATTCATATCTAAATAAGAAATGAAAATAATGGTTCTTGTAATAATTAGAACATAATAACAATTATTGAGTTCTAGTACAAAACCAAAAGGAAAAGATAAACTATAAGTTCCTACAACTAATGTAACGACCCTTACTTTATTGCTAACTTATAAGTCTCCACTGCCCTTCCTAAAAGATACTCTTTGTTAGCACTTGCATATTATTACAAATATGAGAACCACAATATTATATAATACCCAATACTATAGGATAAAAGTAGGAAGATTAATCTTAATAATGAGCATACATAAGGTTGAATCTTCCTTATCTTTCAGGCTAGTACGATAAGATTTATAGTTCCTCTATTAGTGTCTATTGACTTTACAATAAAAGCATGTACTCTTATCATTCTTTTTGACACCATAAGTTAGCTTGGGTACTTCATTAAAGGCCTTATGTTTCTTGTTTTAATTCTTATTAGAATCTTTTTTTCTTGCTAGGCCCCCTTTTATAGTCTTGAGCATATTCAAAAGTTTAGGTAACATCACATTCTTTTGGTTCGTGTGATAATTTATGATAAACTACAAAAAGCTTGAGATAAGAGATCGAAGTGCCAAATCAATGCTTAACTAATGGTTTACAATAAAACTCAATTGCCTTAATTTTTAATACAATCAATCATCTTTAGTATATGTAACTCTATATAGAAGATGCTTCTACCATCTTGCATTAATATAATGGCAAAAAATTTCTTACCTCTCCATTCTACATTATGCACCAAACTACTACTTTGAGATGAGAAAATATTATATAAGCATCCTTATAGATTATTTAGGGAATATACTAGTTGACGCATGTAAATTATTCAATGTCATCAACATGATGTCGATATCTCTCGTAGACTTCCTCATTTCTTTCATATATGGCTTTGGTAGAATTGTATTGTCAAAAACATACAATTTTATTGTTGAGCACAATTCTCATGTCGCGGAACAAATTCAAGGAGTAAGCTTAGTGGAATCTACAATGCTCTTTAAGAATAATTACTAGTCATTTTATCTAAAAACTAAAAATATATAATGAGTATGTATAAGTTTACGCCTCAAAACAAAAAAAATGACTTTAATAAAATATTTGACTATTCCCACTATTTCAAACAAAGCAATAGCCCTCACGATCAATTAAAGAAATTATCAAATAATTTTCTAATAAGTTATTATCACATTTAATTAAATTAACTTTGGGATTACTCAATAATCCAATCAAATTAAATTAGGTAGATAATATACTTATCAATCAAATATCATACAATTCCAAGATCAATTAGGTAATAACTCCTTAGTGAGAACATACCATATGTACAAATTCTAATTTGGCCTTTAATCTTATATGATCCTGAGTTTTATGCTAATCACATCGTATTAGTCAAGTTAAATCTATTAATTTAAGATAAAATATATTTGAATTAAATGAGCTTTAAATTTGCTTAAAAAGCCTTATAATAAACATAATTATATTTTTATACTTAAATCATAAGAGACAATTATATTCATGGTCTTAACGTATACTTAATATTTGATTCAGGAATTTAAAACTTAAAATTTTAAGTCTCATCGTAATTAATATAATCTCATTTTATTAACAATATTAAACATAATATAATTATGAAAGATAATCCTTTAAAACTTTACTTGATTATAATTATTGATTTGAAAATTAATTTCATTTAATAAATTTAACTCTTGAAAATCTAATTAAATCTCACAAGTATTCCTAATAAAAATTTAACCCTTTTTAAAGTAAACATCAATTAGTTAAAAAATATTAATTACCCCTCATGTATGCAATCATTTAAAACTTGAGGCTAGAGCTTTGCCTCCCGCAAGAGACTTACCCGGCTCGAGCGGGGATTAGTCTGGGTGTGGATGGCTTAAAGGTATCTTCCCATAGTTGGGACCTGCTTAGGATACCTCGTGGGTAACCAAAAAAAACTATATTGTAATTAATCCCTGAAAGTTTCTTAAACTTCACAATTTATTCCAACTTAATTCAAATTAATTTTATCTCTTTAATTGCTTTCTACATGTAATCCATTAGGTTTTTAATATGTTAATAATGATTATAAAGTACAATTATAAAATAAAAGTAAAAGTAAGTAAATTTGAATTCTTTTTAATTTATATTTAATTATCTAATTAAATAATTTATAATTATATATCAACATTAAAGTCTAGCAACAAGTTAGGATTATCTAACTATTATGAATGTCAAAGTAATTTGACTTAGCATGTTCATACATGGTTACAACATGTAGTTTAGTACGTACTTTAATCATCTAATATTTCAATTAAACATAGATATAAAATTAGTGTCTACTGTATTTAAATTTATACATGTTCGTTCTTACTAATTAATAATTGATATTTAAAAACAAAAATTTTCAAATCTCAATTCACTATAGTCGGGCAATTTCCAAATTATTTCTAATCAAGAATAATAAAACAATCTCTATAATTATTTTAGGTGTCCAATCTTTTATTGACTTACTAAACTATTTTCATATAGTTTATTCTATACTATTGGATTACTTTAAATAGAATATGTTATAAGTAGCATCAAAATATAATAATTCTCATATAAAATATTATAGTATTATTGAATCTAAAAATCAATTATACAACAATCATAATGAAAACATCCACATATATATAAGCAATATTAAATTTAAGAAACTCATAATTAGGCTAGTTTGGTAACTTATTGTCTAATAAACTCTCATAAATTGTTTAAGTAGCTCTACAATTTAATTTATGAGATTAGTTAATTTCTTTATAAAGAAGAAATGTAATCTATAATGATTCTAACATTCTATTAATATTCTATCTTGATGAAATTATAACAAAGAATATTTTAAAAGGTTAATTAATACAACTTGAATATGATTTTATTATAATTTCAATTGTAGGTTAACTATTTTAGAAATTTTATCTTTATTATTAAGCATTAAATAAAATATAACAAAATATATAAAGATAAATAATATTATTGAATAAGTTAATAATATCATACATTAATTTCAACTAAAAGGTTGGGTACAAAAGCATAAACTAACAGTTTGATTTAAAAAGTGAAAATAAGAAGCAATTTTGAAATGATAAATAATTTGAAATATTATTAAACCTTTTTAAGATAGATCATGGAGATTAATTTGACATTCTCTTTTATGTTCATACATAAGGAGTGGCTTGCACTCTAATCCTATCTAAAGCAAATTCGTGCTGTCCATCATGAATCGGATATTGGAGAAAGTTTTTGGTATGATTTGATTATATATTTACTTATATTCTACAAAAACTTATGACGATTTCTTACGTCTGACTGAATCATCCACATTCAGAAGAAATTAGGTTCTCAACCTTTTTCAATCATATCCAAAAATAGTATGCCGTCCATATTGGTTCTTTTAAAAGTAACATTTGTATCATGACCTCCTCTTTCAGTTTTAATACAACTTGTTCTTTATGTATGTACCAACCACCAAGTATTTTAGGGGAATTTCAGATGTTATGTATTAGGAAAAGCAACTTCTATCTGCCAATTTAATTAAATCAGATGTTATGTTATGTATTGGGCAAAACGCGAAACAGATTTCCAACAATCAATACTTATATATGTTCATAGATAGTCAAGTCATACTCTCTCTTATTCAAAATAAGTGTCGTTTTAAAGAGATTTTAATTATTCAAAATAAGTGTCGTTTGTGACTTTTTATGCATATTTATGATTTTATTTCCAAAATTACCCTTTAATTTCTCTCACATCTTAATTACACAGATTATATTTTTAAGGCACTTTAACATGTAATTAATAAGGATATATCAGAAATTTCATTAACTTTCTTAATAAGTGTGTATTTCTCTAAAACAACACATATTTTAAATAGGAGGGAGTATATACTTACTTCTCTGCATAATATCTACATGTATTAATTACTGCACCATTTTGGTTGCTGTTCCGCAAGATCACACTAACCCTCAAATTTGTCAAATAATTAGAGTAGTTAATCTGGCTTCTTATAATACTCCAAATAATTGTGGTTTACATCCTCCAAAAGATTCCTCTCTCCCAAAATACATGAACAAACAATCGTACCCTTCTAAACACAACAACAGTTTGGACTACTCATCACCACGTTGTCCCTTTTTTTAATCTAACGTTGTCTCATTACTGTTCTTAGGATTTTTGTATGTTCCAGAATCAATATACCCATCTTCGGCTAGCTAAATGCATTTTATTAAGTTTTGTTTCGAGAGGCCAAAGAAATCAGAAGACAAACTCCACTTCAGCTCCATGTTATGTGTCTCCAATCACATCTCATAACGTGGCAAACCTCAATGGTGCCCGCTGCTTCGCTGTAATCAATAGTGCCTGACCTGACCTGGTGGATACAACTAAGCTGAGAGGCTAATCCCAAAATTGTCGTAAACCAAAAATAGATTAAATTATCGATTCTGGATTATTGTTTACTATGTTATTCCCCTCCATTATTTCACTGGAAACAGGCAATTACAGGTTTTTATGGACTAGTTTCTCAGTATAAGTATGGCCCCCAAGTTGAGAGACGTAGTTGAGACGACCAGTAGCCATACATACACAGAGCACTATCTAGCTTCACCAAGTGTAGTAGTTACTAGAGTCCTTGCACTCGCTCATAACCAATCACCGGACGCTAAGCATGCCGATCAGGAACATTGCCGTTGGCCATCCCCAGGAGGCAACTCAACCAGATGCCCTAAAAGCAGCACTGGCGGAGTTCATCTCCACCCTTATCTTTGTCTTCGCAGGCGAAGGGTCCGGCATGGCCTTCAACAAACTCACTGACAATGGCGCCTCAACGCCCGCCGGCCTCATTTCGGCCTCAATTGCCCATGCCTTCGCTCTTTTCGTCGCTGTGTCAGTCAGCGCCAACATTTCTGGTGGACACGTTAACCCCGCCGTCACCTTTGGTGCTTTCGTTGGTGGTAACATCACTCTCCTCCGTGGGATCCTTTACTGGATCGCTCAGCTTCTCGGCTCCACTGTTGCCTGCTTGCTTCTCAAGTTCGCCACCGGCGGTCTGGTAAGGCTTAGAATTGTTCGTGCACCCTTAACATTGTTAACTCAAACTCAACTTACAAATAGGTTGGTTAGTTATTTTAGTTATGTTGGTAGTTATATATAACTAAATTCTGGTTTTCTACACAGACAACCTCTGGCTTCGCTTTGTCAAGTGGTGTTGGAGTAGGGAACGCATTGGTGTTCGAGATCGTGATGACCTTCGGATTGGTATACACGGTGTACGCAACCGCCGTTGATCCTAAGAAGGGAAGCTTGGGTATTATTGCCCCGATAGCAATTGGTTTCATAGTCGGTGCCAACATTTTGGCGGGAGGTGCGTTCGACGGAGCCTCAATGAACCCAGCAGTGTCATTTGGACCTGCTTTGGTGAGCTGGAGCTGGGACAACCACTGGGTCTATTGGGTCGGTCCTCTAGGGGGTGGTGGACTCGCTGGTCTAGTCTACGAGTTCTTCTTCATTGGCCACAGCACCCACGAGGAGCTTCCAACCTCTGAATACTGAGGGAGTGAATATGCATGGTGAGGGTGGTGGTTCTATCATGGCGCGGCTTTTCCACTAATCTTCTGTTTTTGTGCTTAATTTGGATTTGAGGGTAAATTGTTTGTCATGGGTTTAACTTATTCTCATCTTTTGATCTTCTCAAATATCATCTTGCCAAGGTGTGGTTCGTGTATTTTGAGGGTAAGTTGCATGATTCGAATTTCAGATCCTTCCTATTTTCTTACTATTTCGGATGGTTCATTGTTCCAAGGGAAAGGGAAAGCTGAAAGGGGAATTCTAACAACAAAGCACATAGAATTTGGTCCTGACCTAACATTAAATTTACCTTAACACTTCATAATTTGAAAATTGTTGAAATTGAAAACCAGGAAAATTGGGATCTGGTGCAATATTCAAGATGAACAGGCACACTGCATAACATAAGAGGAGGGATTGGGTGAGTGTGGGGTGCCTAAGGTGGACGTTCCATCTTTTGAGTCCAAGAGAAAGGATGGGGTAACTGGAGTGGCGGGTTAGGCACTACAAGAAAACAAACATCACAAAATGCCTTGTTTTTTTGTAGCGAGATTCAATGAACATGTTACAATTAAAGAGTAATTTAATTAAATTTATTTCTAATGCTAACATTTGATCCATCTTCATTTCTAAATAACATGATTACGATACAATATACACCACTTGTCGCTTTATTACTAACTTATAACTACGAAATGGAAGGTATTATTACCCGGCCCTCTCTTTCGTTTTTATTACGTTTCCGGGGTTACGAAAAAGTGTCACTCATTGTTTCCTGAAGATTGCCAATAGAGCACGGTAGACCTACTCCTTAAGGTAGGTAAAATATAAACAAATTAAACTATTAATTAAAATTTAAAAACTATAAAAAAATATTTTAAATTTAAAATATTAAAACTTAGGGGCGCTTGCTTAATAGATTTGGGAAGATATCGATAGTTAAGGAACGAAACACAGTTGATTGGTTATATATTATCATTACATAAACAATATTTTGATATCTAAATTTTGAGGATTACTCCACATTTTCCGAATATGAGAGGAATGAAAATAATTCCTGAATAACGAGCGAGTGTCACAGGCGTTATAGCGATCTGTCATGCTCGTGAGATGAGTGTCACAGGCGTGACACACCCTGTCATGTTCGTGACAAGAATGTCCCATGACAATTATTTTTGTTTTTTTGTAAAATAATATAATTAATTAGAATATATTAAAATTAAATATAATTAATTAGATTATATTAAATTTTGATATAAAAATTTAAACAAAATTTTTTTCTTTTTTAGCAAAACAATATAATTAATTAGAATATATTAAAATTAAATATATTAAATTAGAATATATTAAATTTTGATATAAAAAATTTACAAAGTTTTATTTTTCCTTTTTTTAGCAAAAATATAATTAATTAAATATCATTGATTAGAATATATTAAAAGTAAATATAGTTAATTAGAATATATTAAAATTTGATGTAAAACAAAGTTTTATTTTTTCCTTTTTTTAGCAAAACAATATAATTAATTTGAATATATTAACATTAAATATAATTAATTAGAATATACTAAATTTTGATGTAAAACAAAATTTTTAATAAATTTTATTTTTCAAGATTTTTAACAAACCAACCACTATTAATAATAATTGTAATCATTCCTTTATCTTCGTCATAACTAACCATCATAATTATAATGATTATATTCATTCTCATTCCTTACTATATTCATTCTCATTCTCATTCCTATTATTCTTGTCCCATGTAAACTAAACACCCCCTTAAAACTTAAAACTAAGTAGGGAGAACTCACCCACACATTTACTAAACTCAACTATCTTCTTTTAATCTCATTTTAATTTTAATTTTAATTTTCTCTTCCAATTTCACCTCCATTGTTTTTATTTATTGGATTTCACGAGTAATCTCTTACTTCAACATTCGGTATGAAAAATCCACCGCTTAGGTTTGTTATATTTGTAAGACCTTAGCATCCAACACTTAAATTATGGATTCTTTGTACCAATTACTTTAATAACAAGTAAAGAAATTATTAAGGTTAATTTATAAATTATTTTCTTAGTTACTATTGAATAAGTTAGTTCTTGAGTGAGTCAAAGTATCTTTCAAACTAAACTAGTATTATTTTAGTGGATGCATTATTACTCTTTTCTTAAAAAATATTTTAGATAAGATGTGACTAGTTATCCCTTACTTTTCTCTTACTTTGATATTGAGTTCTTGTATTTTAACTTTGAATCAAGGGGGAAAAAGGCAGTTTAACAGATCATATATTCTCTTGTGTGTCAACTATTTGATAAAAAGTTATAGCTTTTTTTTTTAAATGTTTCTTCTATCTTCTCTTTTGTTATAACTACTTGACTTTAAATCTGGTTTCAAATCTTCCTCAAAACCTGTGCACAAATTTTTGTGTGGCAAGCAATTAGAACGGAGTGAAACTTTCACAACCATTAGTCATATATTTTCAAGGTGGCAATTATGAAATTTGGAGCACTAAGATGAAGACTTTACTTTGATCACAAAACCTTTGAAATTTGGTGGAGAGTGGATACAGTGAAGACGAGGTGGTCGTTGATGCTTTTAGAGATGTTCGAAAAAGAGTTTCCAAGGTTTTATTTTTCATCCAATAAGTTGTTGATGAATCACTTCTTTGTACTGAAGCTACAATAAGATCTAAATAAGCATAGGATACCCTACAAAATGCATACAAAAGTACTGAAAAAGTGGTAACTATCATATTTCAAACTCTTCATTGAAAATTTGAAAATATGTTTATGAAAGATGGGGATGTTTTGTGTAATTATATTTCAAGCATCATTGATGTTATGAGTCAAATTCGAAAGTATAGGGAGGACTTTGAGTAAGCAAAAGGTTGTGGAGAAAATCTTTAGAAGCTTATCTAAAAAATATGATTATGTAATGGCAGCAATGGAATAGTCAAACAGACTCAACTGTGTTGACTCTTGACAAGTTACAAGGCTTTTTTATTCTCACAAAGATAGGATGAAAAGATATTATATTATTTTGTTTAAAATGCTTTTACAGTAAAATGCAACTGTTTGATGGTGAAAAAGGTGTTAGAGAATCAAGCTACGATAATAATTGGCATGATGGTAATTCATCACGTGGAAGGTAAGGTGGTTGAAGCGCTAACCAATCCAATAAGCATAACTAACGTGCTAGAGACATTTTAGAAGTGAGAATAGTAGCTCCAAAAGAGTGTTATTATTGTAAGAGTTATGCATTTAGAGACGTTTTGCAAGCTTAAAGAGAAGCAAGCCAATCTTGCTTAAGAGGAGAAGGGATATAACACCCAAAATCTAATCCTTCCATGTTTTTATGCTAAAGAAACCCCCTAGAAGTTGGTATGTAGACAATGGATGAAGCAATCATATGATAGGAGATATGACCCTATTTACCAATTTGAATGAGTTAGCAACTAGTGAAATTATGTTAGGTGATGGTATTATATGAGCAACACAATGAAGGGTACTATGAAATTGAACTCTCTTTGTATGACTTGTATACAAAATATTTTATATGTTCTTAGTTTGAATTTGAATTTGCTAAATGAGGACCAATTTATGAGGGATGGGTATTCACTTTTTTTATCTAACAAGCAATTGTTGGTTAAAGTACTCGTAAGAAAAATAAAAATAAAAATAAAAATTACTTATAACCCTACTTCTACTGTTACCCATACTTTGAAAGGAACTTTGGTAGATGATAATTGGCTTTGGCATCACAAATATGGGTATTTGAACTTTAAAAGTTTTAGTCTTATGTCTGAATACAATTTAGTTAACATGGTTACCCATGATTAAATATGTTGATAATATGTGTAAAAGTTATGTAGCTAGGAAATAACATCATGATTCTTTCCCAAAATAAGAGGTAAGATGAGCTACACAACGAGAATTGTTTCATGTAGATATTTGCAAACCAATGACAATAACTTCTCTTAATAAAAGGTAATTCATTGCCTTTGTTAATGATGTTAGTAAAACAGTATGAATTTATTTTATCAAAGAAAAAATTGAAGCATTTTTTGTCTTTGAAAAATTAAAACTTCACATTAAGAAGTTAAATGAGCATCCAATTAAGATTTTATGGATATATCATGGAGGATAATTTATTACTAAAGAGCTTGAAAATTTATGTAAAGAATATAGCATCTAAAGACAACTAATTACTAGTTATACTCCACAACAAAATAGAGTGGCTGAGAGGAAGAACAGAAGTCTTATTAACATGGGTAAAAGTATGAGGAAGTCCAAAGATCTTCTAAAGAATTTCTAGGTAGAGGCAATATATACATACAATAAATTTTGAATTGGTTTTCTATATCGACATTAAACCAATAAACTTCTTTTAAAGCTTACTATGGGTGGAAGCTTAAGGTAACTCATTTAAATTTTTTTATTGTATTGCATATGTGCACATTCCATCCCAAAAGAGAGGGAAGTTATAATATGAGAATAGCACCAAATGCATATGTATTGGTTATAACATTACAACAAAAAAGGTATCATTTTTATAATCATCTCTCCAAGAAATTGTTGATATATCAATCGTGATGTTATTTTTAATGAGAAAAAATCTTATATTTGGCAGAATTTGTGATCAATTTTAGGTGTAAAGCTAGAAGAGAAAGAGAATTTCCTGATAACATAAGACAAGAAGATGGGAATGATGGTTTTAGCCCTTCTGTACCAAGCAGTCCCCATACTACTAAGCAATCCATCCTATGCTTCAAAGATAACTTCTTCTTTAGAATCACCATATAAAAATTGGAAATATTTAATAGAAATTTATGAAAACATTGAATAATTCCAATTTTCTCAAGTTGAAGAACTAGTTTGGTTTGAAGAAGATATAAATCCAAGGAATGGTACCGCAATGGATGAGGAAATGATAAAATTGGAGAAAAATAAGACTTGAGAGCTAGTTGATCCTCTATATAAAAAGAAGATTATTGGACGAAGTGGATCTATAAAATCAAGTTCTAAGTTAATGGTTTGATAAAAAAAATATAAAGAAAAGCTAATTGCATATGGGTACATGCAATAAGATGGGATATATTTCGAAGAAACCTACTCTTTGGTAGCAAAGTTTGATACTTTACACACTACC
>JAOSBM010000005.1:34895362-34907783 GCA_027568955.1 Erythroxylum tenue
GGGTTGTGGGTCGAGAACGGACGAGGAGTGGTTCAACGGTTGAGGGAGACGGAGGTGAGCCGGAGGACAGACGACAATCGAGGGAGGATGGGGCTAATTTGGACAACGGCTGAGCTTTTATTTCGGAGACAGAGACATACTGTCCCTTGTCCTCCGGTTTTGAGAGAGACAGAAAATGTTGTCTCCGTCCATCGGGGACAGATGACAAAAAGTGGGGGACAATAACCAAACACATATGGAAGACAGGATTTTTGTGTCCTGTGCTCTGTCTCCGGTGACAAGGACAGCAACCAAACGTTATGATAGGGTGCACCAAAGTTGCTAAAGAAGGCATTAACTCTAGGGTCAAATTTTGTTGTCCTGTTTCACCGTAAAGGGGGTATTTTCAACTTAGGGCAATGATTTTTACGACATATTACATTTAAATAAGTTGTTTCGATTTAGTTTTTATGTTATTTTAGCTAACAATCTAAGTCAAAAATTGCTTTGTTATGCGTACTCTTTGTCAAGATATTGTTCTGTTCTTCATGTTCTTTGTTGAAATTTGTTCTATTTTTGCTATTGTTTGTTTATTTCGGTATAAGTTGGAATACCATTCTATTCTTGCTGTTGTTTGTTATTTCAATATCAGAAAAAAAAAAAAACCGTTCTGTTCTTCGTGCTATTTAATTATTTCAATCTAAGTCATATCTGTTTCTAGATTCGATATGTAGTCTATGAATGAAACCAAAATAGGTTTTGCTCTTACTATTCCCCACATAAATTTTGCCCCTGTCACCGTAGCTTAGAAAATTACACATGACCTGATGAGATTAGACCCTCTAGATGGGAGAAACTTCAAACGATGGTCTAAGAAAATTATGTTTTACTTTTAACAATACAGAATTGATTATGTGTTATTCCAAGATATTCCTAGTGACAATACTAACCTTAAGGTAACTAAAGATAACCGTACCATTAGGGAAGTGTTGCTCAACCATATGATAAACCCATTATCTCATATCTATTGCAAGTACAAAATTGACAAAGAAATTTGGGATGCCTTAGAAGTTAAATATGAGACTAATGATGCCAGTACAAAGAAATATGCAGTTGCTAGGTGGTTAAAGTTTACTGTTGTTAATGATAAGCTCATTATGGACCAATTACAAGAGTATGAAAACTTAGTTATTGAAATCCTTGTTGAGGGTATGAATATGTGTGAGTTGTTTCAAGCTAATGTCCTTATTGAGAAACTGCCTGCCTTATAGAATGAGTATAAAACTAGTTGAGGAATAAGAAGAAACAAATGAAGCTACAGGAGTTGATAGGGCATATAGAGATTGAGAATGTCAATTGTATACAGGACAAGGCCAAATCACTCACCCCTGCCCCTACTATTAAGGCTAACGTTATTAAACACAAAAATACAGGTAACTCCGATAAGAATGGTGGACACAACAGGTTTTTCAATAACAACAAGCATGGTCAGTTCAAATGCAAAAGGATTGTTGGTGGTGCCATAAGCCATAGAATGAGCATAAAACTAGTTGATGAATAAGAAGAAACAAATGAAGCTACAGGAGTTGATAGGGCATATAAAGATTGAGAATGTCAACCGTATATAGGACAGGGGTGAGTATCACTCACCCTTCCCCTACTACTAAGACTAACGTTATTAAACACAAAAAATGCAGGTAACTCCGATAAGAATGGTGGACACAACAGGTTTTTCAATAACAACAAGCATGGTCAGTTTAAACACAAAATGATTGATGGTGATTGTTGGTGTTGTCATAAGCCAGGCCATTCTGCTACTTTTCTCCAAGCTAGAATCAACTATGAGAAGAAGGGCCAAGGACAGAAAACATGACAGTTCAAGAAAGGAAAACAAAAGTGGTACTAACAAGGTAATCGGAAGAATTTTCGTAAGCTTCAAGCTAAGGTGTCCGAAACTACTGGTGGTAATGACAAGGAGGTCATTACTATTGTGGTATCCGAAGTCAGCCTTGCTAGAAATTTGGTAGAGTGGATCATTGACACAGGAGCCACACGTCATATCTACACCAATAAAGGCCTGTTCAAGGAATTGAATTATGCTTCTGATGGTAAGTTCATGTACATAGGCAGTTCCAGCAAATTTTCTATCCAAGGAGTTAAGAATGTCAATCTCAAACTCACCTCTAGAAAAGTTTTGGCTTTTGAAAATTTTTTTATTTCTTCCTGATGTTCGTAGAAACTTGATTTTTGGTGCCTTACTTAACAAAGCTGGTGTTAAACTTACCTTTGATTCTGATAAGCTAGTTTTGACTAAGAATGAGAACTTTGTTGGTAAAGGGTTTTGTAACGGGGGCTTATTTGTACTTGATATTGAAATTAATGCATCTACTTCTTCTGCTTATATTGTTGAGTCTTTAGATCTATGACACTCTAGACTTGAGCATATGAATGTGAGGTCAATTAATAGGATGAAAAGCTTAAACTTGTTGCCTAACTAGATCAACAATGAAATCAAAAAATGACAAATTTGTGTTAAGGTTAAACACTATAAGAAACCTTTTAAGTCAATGACAGACAGAGAGTCATAATTGTTGGACTTGGTGCACACAAATTTGGGCGATTTTAAGAATTGTGTAAGTAAAGGAGGCATGAGATATTATATTACTTTTTTGGATGATTGTTCTCGATTTACTAAGATTTACTTATTGAAAAATAAAGTGATGTAGAGGAAGCGTTTATGAAATACAAAGCTGAGGTTGAAAATCAATTGGAAAGGAAAATTAAGAGATTACGGTCTGATAGAGGTGGTGAGTGTAGTATTGATTTTCTTGTCGATTATTGTGAAAAATTTGGAATTATTTATGACCTTTAAGCCCCTTACACAAAATGGAATAACCGAGAGGAAAAACCAAACACTTAAGGATATAATGAATACAATGTTAATTTTGTCAGGTTTACCTGATTTTAAGTGGAGGAAGATATTATTTCAACTTGATATGTTCTAAATAGAGTCCCTAATAAGAAACTAGATCGAACCCCTTATGAAATTTGAAAAGATTATCCACCTAACTTGAGTTTTTTGAAAGCGTGAGGGTGTCTTGTTAAGGTTGCTCTATATGAACATAAGAGGCAGAAAATTGGACCTAAGACTATTGATTCTATTTTTATAGGATATACCTCTGATAGTGCTACCTATAGATTTATGGTTAAGGAAGAGAGATTTAACACTTATGGACTAATTGTGGAGTCAAGAGATGTCGTGTTCTTTAAGGAAATATTTCCGATGAAAGTGAGTGTGCAAGCTCCTAGAGTATTTGTCCCTAGTTTTTCTACCAATGATGACATAAACAAAGAGGAAATTGTTGAACTAAGAAGAAGCAAAAGAGCTAGAGTGCCCACCAGTTTTGGTTCTAACTTTATTACTTCCTTTGTGGTGAAAAAACTTGATAAGATAGATGGCGTTTTTGTGGTCACGTATATTACTGAGGAAGATCCCAAAACTTATGAAGAAGTAATGAGTTCAGTGAATGCTACCTTTTGAAAGGAAGTTATATATAGTAAGTTAGAGTCAATCATGTCTAATAAAAATATGGTTTTAATTGATCTACCTTAAGGGTGCAAACCTTTGGAGTGTAAGTGGACTTGAAGGAACTATTAAGAGGTTCAAGGTAAGACTTGTGATTAAAGGCTTTAAACGAAAGGAAGGATTGGAATTTTTTTATACTTACTCTCCTATTACTAAAATTGCATCTATAAGGATGTTGTTTAGTATTGCCTCAATATTTAAGCTTCATGTGCACCAAATAAATGTTAAGACAACTTTCTTGAGTGGTAATCTTGTTGAGGAAATTTATATAGTCTAGCCCGAGAGATTTAAAGTGCCTAGTTAGGAGAAAAAAGTGTGTAAGTTGGTCTAATCTTTATATGGACTCAAACAAGCTCCCAAACAGTGGCATAAGAAATTTGAAAGTGAGATTTTCAAACATGGTTTCACTTCCTATGATTCTGATTCTTGCATTTATATGAAATCTAATGCCAATAGTTGTGTGATCATAACTTTTTATGTAAATGATTTGCTTATTGTTGGTACTAGTTTATCTGTCATTGATACTACCAAGAGTTTGCTAAAGCCTTCCTTTGATATAAAAGATATTGGACCTGTGGAATTCATTTTTAGAGTTAAAATTGATAGGACTGCCTTTGGTTTTAAGTTAAATCAAACTCATTATGTTGAATTTTTTTAAAAAGAAGTTTGGTTACTATAATGTTAAACCAGTCAAGACTCCCTATGATGCTAGTATTGCTTTGAAGCAAAATCTTGGTGACAGTGTAATAAGTACGCCAAAATTCTTAGTAGTGTGATGTTCTTGATGAATTATTCTCATCCTAATATTGCATACTGTGTAAGTAGACTTAGTAGCTATACTTATAATCCTAGTTAAGAGCATTGGAATGCATTGATTCATTTGTTGAGATATTTGAAAGATCCTATGCATTATGTATTATCTTTTAATGGTCATCCTCTTGTATTGGAGGGATACTCTGATGCTAAGGTTATAGAGAGTGATGATTTACACTCTACTAGTGACTATATCTTTACCTTGGTAAGAGCTGTTGTGTCTTGAAAATCAACTAAGCAAACATGTGTTGCGAGATCAACAATAAAGGCTAAGTTTATGGCTTTGGAGCTAGCAGGATGGGAAGCTGAGTGGCTAAGGAATCTCTTAGCAGATATCTCACTTTAGGAAAAACCAATTCCTTCTATGTTCCTTCATTGTGATTCATAGGCTACCATTCATGTTGTTAAAAACAAGACATATAATGGCAAAAGCAGACATATTAAGTTGAGACATAAAATTGTTTATACTTTGATTAGATATGGTGTAATCTCTCTAGACTATGTCAAGTCAGAGAGAAATTTAGTGAATCCGTTTACAAAAGCTTTAAATATGAAACTAGTTTCAGAGCATGCTAAAGGGATGGTGTTGAGCTCAATTATATAGTAACCTCGTGATGAACACCCATTTTGGGAACCAAGTTTAATGGGTCAAACGAAATTATGTGGTGACTATTTACTTGTGCTTTGTTTGTGGAATAACACTGAGATATATTCAATTGTTAAATTGTGTCCCTTAGCATGACTTTATTGCATTTGATGAGGTTGTATGATGTGAGCTATACACACTTGATGTACTCACCAACGTGATTATGGGGGGCTAGTCACCCTCCTATAAAAGCATTTGGGCTATCTCTCTAGAGCGATAATGAGATCAGGGTATTTTAAGGCTGTTTATTTCTCTAGCAGGTTCTGTCTTCGAATTTCTTGGACACCAGGTTCAAGACTTAGTTCACCTGATTGTTCGTTTATTTTTCTCTTAAATTGTTACAGTTTGTTTCTCAATTTTTGGACCAAGTGGGAGATTGTTGGTGTTATTATTTCAAAATTGGTTTAATGCATACGTTTTTAATGCCTTTTCAGTTTCTAATGTTAATGTTTGACCACCACTGTTAAATTTGTACAGATTTTCACTATTATTACCCATTAACGTTCCTTTTAATTTTATTATAACGTCATTCCCTCTTTACAGTTTATAAGGCATGCATTCTCCTCCTCCCAGACCACCCAGCATCTTCTCTGCTGCTCATGGCACATACATATTTGTTTTCTTATGGTTTCCTCTGTTTTTTCTTATATCTCGGAGACAATTCCTGCTCTACCTTTTGGAGTGTACCGAAGCTGGTGAAGAAGTCATTAACTCTAGGATTGGATATCGTTATCCTGCTGTACCGTAGAAGAGATATTTCCGACTTAAGATCACAGTAATTTTCACGACATCTTACATTTAGATAAGCTATTCCGATATAATTTTTTGCTATTTTCGCTAACAGAAAATGCATGTTTAGAAAACAATCTTCACTTTTTATTGTAAATCAATATTTTTAGTGCCGTCGTGACAAGAAAAACAAATGAGAAATCAATGAAGAAACTTTTGAGGAACTAGTGGGACCAATTTAGTTAAAGAGACATAATTGGCGATTCAGTTAGAATTACTTTAATGTTAATGGATAATCAGCTTTGCATGCGGAAGAGGAAAGGAATATACTTGCGCAGTTACACATCAATTTCTTTAACAAGACACAGAGTATATAAATTTACTGCGCAATATGTTGAAGGGAGGATAATATATAAGAATAAATACATGTATCTCTCTATTATAAAAGTTCTCGTATAAAGGAGGGAACAAGATGGAGCTGCATTGGCGCCCGCATGTCTTCAACTCGATTCCCATTAACACTGTTTCCCAAATTTGTGTACTTGTCTACTTATTTTGGCTAAGCTCTACGTATTTTGTAGATGGTTCAACTAGTTCTTAACTCCTACTTATCCAACTTGTGTTGACGGCTCTTTTTCTCTCTCTGAGGGAGGGGCCAGAAATCCGGCGTAAAATTACCTATGCCACCTTTCCAATCCTGCTACAGTTCATCTCAAAAATCCGGCGTGAAATTACCTATGCCACCTACCTTATTCCAACCCTGCTCTAGTTCATCTCAGCCACATATTTGTATGAGCCTGTTCTAACCCTGCTCTAGTTCATCTCAACCACATATTCGTACGAGACTCATACAAATATATGACTGAGATGAACTGGAGTAGGGTTGGAACAGGGTAGGTGGTACATGTGATCACGTCCTCAGAAATCCTAACTTTTTTGAATTATGCAACTCTTGCAAGTTGCAATGACTAAAATCTCCTACCCTGTCTTCAGGATAATTGGATGGCGCGGGATTCTCTCAGTAGTGGAAAAAAACACACTCTTGCTCTTTTTTCTTTCACTTCCATTAAGTGAATTTGGAAAGGCCATTACCCCTGGTTATAAATCAATAGACTAATGAGCATAAACAGGACAAAAAAGAGAGAAAGAAAGGTATCTCCCACACATGTATGCATAATTACATCGACCTGTAGTAGAGCAAGCTCTCTAACAACGGTCACTACAGTTCACTATCTCCCAACAAATAGTGCCTCGTCAGTGCTAAGCAACAGAAACCAACTCTTCTAGAGGAAGAGCAATGCTTCAAACCATCTGCATTGTCTACTTTCTACTTCTGAGCTCAATCTTCCGACTCGGGTGTTCAACGTTCAACCTCACAACATTTTCCACCCCACACCCCTATCCTGAAGCAGTTGCACAAGAGGTTCACAGGTACAATGCTGCTTGGATATTGTATGTCCCTGCGAATTATGTTTCCTGACAGTTCATATGTTTTCTTTTTTCTCAATCATCTTAACTAGGTTGGCCTGCATTTGGTTGATACTTGATGTTTGTTGCTCACTGATGATTTTCAAAACCATCTTCCTTTCTAGGAGCTTGGAATGGGCAGCTTTCACTGTTCATAGAGGCGCCTAGCATTTAGATTTTTGGCTAAAATTTACAGACAATGCCTAGTTATCTCTTTATCATTCTTTAAACTAAAGTAAACCTTGGATCCTCAACATTTCGTCTTTTGGCGTTGTTCTTTTGTCCTTTCATGGACCCCGTGTAATCTTTATAGTCTCGTTTATGGGCTTGTTGTATGGTAGGTGACTGATGAATGTTTGCTAGCATTTAAAAAGTCTGAAATTCTTAACTAATCTTGTTCCCCTACAATGCAGAAGAGTAAATGCTTCTATATCAAGAAGACAAGTCTTGGAAAAGGAGGCGGCCCCGTGCCTGACAGGCAATCCCATCGACGATTGCTGGAAATGCGACCCTGAGTGGCCTAACAACCGTCAAAAGCTAGCTGATTGCGCTATTGGGTTCGGGCAATACGCAATGGGAGGCAAAAATGGTGAATACTACGTGGTGACTGACGACTCCGACGATGATCCGGTGAATCCAAGGCCAGGCACGTTGAGATACGGTGTGATACAGGATGAACCACTCTGGATTGTGTTTCCAAGTAACATGCTGATCAAGCTCAAAGAAGAGCTCATTTTCAATAGTTACAAGACCCTCGATGGACGTGGGGCTAATGTCCACATAGTGGGTGGTGGCTGCGTTACTTTGCAGTATATAAGCAACATTATCATTCACAACATCCATATTCACCACTGCGTTCAATCAGGTCAGATTCTTATTCACTTTTTCTTTTTATTATTTTGGTTTCTGCAGATTTAAAAGATAGATATTCTGGAATTAGAAAAAAGGACAAATCTCAAGGCTCCGGCGACTTTTGGGGGAATCAAATCTTTTGTCCAATATTACTCTGTCTTATTTTGTCTCATAGAATCTCAACTATTTATTTCGCGAGACCTACGCGGGACTTATATAAATAAATGACTGAGGTTTATTAGACACAATAATACATCATAATATTGAACAGAAGATCTGGACTCTTTTCGGGACCGTCATCAACTATACTATATGTAGCATTCATGAGATTGTATTAATACGTATTAATAAAATTAAAATAACAGTTTGAAAGGTGATTTTATACTTACAATTCGAATAAACTTATAAGTTCATAGTCATCACGTCCCGTCCGAAATTTCGCTAAAAAACGGAGTCTGAAAAGATCTAATAATACGCAGTCTTATCTCTATATAATAAAAAGTCTGTTTCCTATATTATAAATTACTTTTTAGAGACAGGTGGTTGCAACTCTTTATGTGATTGGTGCAAATTAAGGCTCTGTACAAATAGCTTTTGGACCTCCGCTTTTAACTGGAATCCAACATTGAACTCATGCTTTACTTAGAACTGTGGGGGTGGGGCTCAATAATCTGAATTTATTGACATGCTTTTTCCTTTAATAATTCCAAAATGTCTCAAATAACAGGGAACACTAACGTGCGATCAAGCCCATCCCACTATGGATACCGCACCCTATCGGACGGGGACGGCATATCCATCTTTGGGTCAAAGGATATATGGATTGACCACTGCTCGCTGTCCCACTGCAAGGACGGTCTGATCGATGCAGTGATGGGGTCCACGGGGATCACAATTTCAAACAACTTTTTCTCGCATCACAATGAGGTGATGTTATTGGGTCACAGCGACGACTATACGCCAGACACGGGGATGCAGGTGACCATAGCTTTTAACCATTTTGGAGAGAAGCTGGTGCAGAGAATGCCAAGGTGTAGAAAAGGGTATGTGCATGTGGTCAACAATGACTTCACTGCATGGGAAATGTATGCTATCGGTGGCAGTGGAAACCCTACCATTAACAGCCAAGGGAATCGCTACACTGCTCCTTCTGATCCTAATGCCAAGGAGGTATATTATTATCTTTTCACACTCAACTTTTTCTGTGTCTTCGCATTCATTATTTAATGGGCCTATGCTCTCTAATCACCGAAACTAAAGGCTTTTCCAGGTGGGTCTCAACTCGAGCTATTTTGAGGTCAAAGTATACAGATAACGTTTCAAGTGTTTTTTGACTGGCATTTTGTAGGTAACGAAAAGGTTGGAGACTCCGGACGGTGACTGGAAAGGGTGGAATTGGAGATCGGAGGGAGACGTACTGGTGAATGGGGCATTTTTTGTGGCATCAGGACAGGGCCTAGAGGTTAAGTATGAGAAGGCCTACAGCGTTGAGCCAAAATCCGCCGATCAAATTGACTTCCTCACCATGCACTCTGGTGTTCTGGGTGTTGGTGGCAGGTTACTCTTCTTCCCTTTACTTTCCATTTTCTCTTACTCTTTTCCTACCTTTCTCTTAACCTCCCTCATATCCTGCAAACTACCACTTTACAAGGATCATTAGGAGCCTAAAACTCTTTATAGTAACATTCTTGAATTGACAGACCTAAGTGTTTGTGAGCTTAATTAGTTTATTACGTGTTAATATACAGGGACAACAACCTAGGAATGTGGAGCACTGGAGGCAATGGTGGAGAATCGGGACCAGGGTCTGATGATGAGTTCTCGGACGATTACTCAGGGGGTGCTGCTTCATTGACAATGCCCTTTATGTGTACTATTTTTGCGCTTTTGTTTGCAATCTCATGCTTGTTTTATTCTAACATTGCTATAGAGATGAATTCCAAGCTATAGCAACAACTTAAGCTTACTTGTTGGAACTTTTTCCTCATTTACTTTGAAAAACCTGTAATATAAACATTTCAGCTAAATTTACAACTGGAAGTTCATTTCTAGGATCTTCTTTCTTTCTGTTTTTTGGCCGTGTGGAAGAAATTATTAAACCATTGAAGCTTATTGTGGCACAGGAATTTTTGTGAAGTACAGTAAGATCCAGGTTCCTGATGGATTTGATTATTCTTTCTAATGCGTCCTTTAGGCTAAACACTAGCCAAAGCATGCATGACAAAAAGGATGGGCGATATTATCACAAAATTACCTCCTAGTGGGAGATTTTAATGTTAGTCTGATTTTTATCATTTACAACTTCAATTGCAGACTAAGGTTTATTATAAGTTTTTATGTATTTCTCACATACATTACAAATAAAAGTTAAAAGATGAAGGCACATACTTGTATGTAAGTTATCTTTAAGTTTTTATTTGGTTTTTACTTGAGATATAATATTCCTTTTATATGTGAATCACTCCATAAAAATAAAAGTTATGACAATTTAAATTGACATATTTTTATAAAATATGTTACTTAAATGGAGAATAAATATTATAGAGCCTAAGGATATATTTGGTTGGATGTAAGGTTTTTAATGGAATGAAATGAAATTGAATTATTTATAATGGAATGAAATGTAAATGGATGTAATATTAGAAAATTATTGTTTGGGAAGAATGGAAAGGTTTATAATGTAATATAGTGAAATATTGTTTGGAAGAAGGGTTTCTAATATAATATAGTGGAAAGTTATTTATCATTTTACATTTCATCATAAACCCTTGAATTCGAAAGTTTTTCATTTTTACTGTTCAGGATGAAATGAGATGTAATATTAAACCTTCCTCTTCCTCTTCCATCCCATTCAATTCTATTTCATTATAAATCTCTTCTCAAACGATGAAATAATATTACATTCCATTCTATTCAACAAATAATTCCCCAACGAACCCCCCAACGAACCGAACATAACCTAATAGATATTGGAAGTTCGAAAGCTAACTGATAAGGAAAAGATAGTGGTGCACCTTGATTACGAGATCTCTCTTGGATGATAGCCTTTGAACTTTTTATTCATTAGGTATCAGCTTTAACAATACTGAGTAGAAATTTCGCTAAGATATGGAGTCCGTAAAGATTCAGTAATACATAATCTTACTCCTAAACAGTATAGAAGATGTTTCCAATCATTTGGTATCAGCTGCATATGAATATCTAAATACAAGTGCAGGTATGGATACGAAGACGCTAATGCAACTCCTGATAGGTTTTGTGGTCCGTTTAGAACCTAGAAACGGAAAAGAATAACGCCGGATTTCCCCTTAATACAAAGTGACGCGAAGTAAGAAGTTTTAACATTCGGTTAGTCTAGATGGCATATAGATAATATAAACTCTTTGTACTTTTGTTACTCCGGACCAACTCTTAGGCCCAAGGTAGATCATACATAGCAGATGATGTTGCTAGCTTTACCAACTTGGAGACTTGTTGGGCTAATAGCTCAGTGATAATATAATAAAGAAGCTACAACTATATCTCTGGATTTTTTTTTTTAACATGAACTTTCATTGAAAGGAAATAAACCGTACAAAAGGCATATTTACACAAGGACTATAAAATCATAACATTGTGACTAGACCAAGGTTAAACCGGCGATATATTTCTGCCATATGGTATATTCTTTTACAACAGACTGTAACAACAAGACTGGTTACCTGTGTCCATGGCTGAGTTACCTTTGCACTTCACTAGTTGAGGTACATTAGGATTCTAATATAGTGATTCTCTAATATCTGTGAAGTTAGATTTGCATCTCAATTTGCATGTTAGGTCCAAGGGGAAGTGACACTAAGATCAAGGCTGAGGAAGTTCTTGAGCTGCAAGGAGACTATGATATCTGCTCCAAACTTAGTGACTGATGGAATCAACAATATCTATAGCGGAAGCAACCCAAGATCATAAATATGTATACAGACAAACCATTGGCAAGAATCGAAACAAGACAAACCTGTTGAAGAAACTTCTTTCCGCAAATCTTTTTATCCTTACAGCCTTCTATCGTATAACCTTAATTGTTTCTGAAAAATCCTTTGTTTCTGGGTGGGCGAAAGAATATATCCTGTGTGTTTTCAGAGAGTTTGTGTTTTCTCTTATTGTTTTCCAATAGATACCTCTTCGATAGGAAGAAAGGCACACACATATATATATAGAACTCTCTTCTTTCCGCATAAGAAGTAATCGCTACGATTACACTGTTTATCAATTATGCGGTTTGTAATTCAAATTAACAGATTTTCTATTTCATTTAAAATAATCTGTTGCTTATTTAAATTACAAATAACACACGTGTGGTCCAAACAATT
>JAOSBM010000005.1:34933686-34944427 GCA_027568955.1 Erythroxylum tenue
AACACAATAACCTCAAGACTTGTCACCAAAACAAGAAGAAGATGAATACATTACCTTAGGAACCTTGGATCTTTTCCTTTTTCTTGGATTTTCTTCCTCCCTTTTCTTCTTTTCTTCTCTTCTTCTTCTTCTCTTCCTCTCCCCCACGATTTCTCTCTTTCTCCCTCTCTTCTTTGCTTTCCACGACACCCTCTCACACACTCTTCACAATTTTTGTTCTTCCTTTCCTCTTACCTTTCCAAAAATGCCCCTCACCTCTAAGGCTCTTCCTAAAATACCCTTAATGTCTTATAAGGCCTCAACCCCACTAACCAAACTTAAACCAACTTAATCCAATTTACCCAATCTTCACTAAATTCCCAAATGCTAATTCTATTCTTCTAATTTCTAATTAATGGTCCAATTCTAAACAAAAAAAAATTGAACCATTAAACAAAACACAATAAAATCAAATAAGCAATTTAGGAAATTCAAAATCCAACACAGTTGGCTAGAGAATTTGAAATGAAGGACTTGGGACCAACAAACAAGATTCTAGGGATGCAAATTCACCGAGACAGAAATAATACGAAGATTTGGCTTTCCCAGAAAAATTATTTGAAGATCTTACGGCGATTCAACATGCAAGATTGCAAGTCAATTTATACCCCTCTTCATGTTAATTTCAAGTTATCCTCAAGTATGAGTCCTAGCAATGAAGAAGAGAGGATGGAAATGTCTCAAGTACCGTATGCATCAGCATTGGAGAGCTTAATGTTCGCTATAATTTGTACAAGACCAGACATTGCACATGCAGTGGGAGTAGTTAGTAGATACATGGCGAATCCTGGTCGAGAGCATTGCAATACTGTTAAGTGGATTCTCAGATATATCAAAGGAACCTCAAATGTTGCATTATGTTATGGAGGATCAGATTTTACTATCAAAGGATGTGTTGATGCTAATTATGTAGGTGATCTTGATAAAAGTAAATCCACTACAAGATATGTGTTTATACTAGCTAAAGGAGTTGTGAGCTGGGTTTCAAGACTGTAGTCAGTTATGGATACGTCAACAACAGAAGCATAATATGTAGCAGCTACACAAGCTAGTAAAGAAGCAGTGTGGTTGAAGATATTGTTGGAAGAACTTAGGAATAAACAAGAGAATATTACTTTGTATTGTGACAATCAGAGTGCTTTGCATCTTGCAAAGAATCTATCATTTCATTCAAAGACAAAGCACATTCGAGTTCAGTATCACTTCATTTGTGAGAAAGTGGAAGAAGGAATAGTGGACATGCAGAAAATTCATATAATGGATAACCTAGCATATTTTATGACAAAAGCAATCAATGGTGACAAGTTTTTGTGATGACGATCCTCGTGTGGCCTACAGAGCATAAGCAACATGAAGTGGCAAGGAAGAAGGAATAATATGAAGATCTAATTGACTCTTAATCAAATCTTCAAGTGGGAGAATTGTAAAAAATGGTAGGCACTGAAAGATAAAAGGATGGTGCCTACCAAAGTTGAAAAATTCATAAAAAGAAGGTTGGCCAAATGGCTAGCCATCCTACGTCTCCTGCCTATAAAAAAACAGTGTGGTTTTTACCCTAATTTGGAGATTTTTCATGTAAAATCTGTGTTCAATACTATTCCTTCGGTCCTATTTAGCTAAGAACCTGCTATAACCCAGTCGATTTTCACAACAAGCCTATCATAATTAATTAGTTGGCCGAAGTTAGATTCCCCACACCCTATACTAAGAATAGGAATTGTATAAGAAATAGCTATATTTGAATTCCCAAAAACTTTGTAAATAATCAAAGTTTTATTTTTTAAAATTGACAATCACAATTTTAACAAAGTTACATTTTAAACCTAAAAGTATTATTTTACCCAACTTTGCGGAGTGATATCTTTGCCTACTTTAGATGAACTCAAATTCAGGCTTTTCATATTCTGAAAAACCAATTAAAATAATTCTGTTATTGGATACGGCAACATCACAATAGTGAATGGTAACCACACATTACATGTTGACACAGTATAAATAAGTTCTCATTTGAAGAAATGAAAATTCTATATGTAGGAATAAGCTATCATTAACGTCAATTGTTGCACGATCATCATTTGGATCGCTTTTAAGTTTCGAGTATATATTTCACATGCAAAATACTACTCAGCTCTGCTTGTTGGATAGAGGCTCGTCGTGTCACTGTCCTTTATATCATAAATTCTTAATTAGCACCAAAGGGTTAAGCTACAAGGAGCTAAAATTTTGGTATAGTGATTGGTCGGCATGGTGATAATTCTAAAGTACAACTGAACAAATATCTCCCTCAAAATTACACGTACGAGTGATCAGCCGGCAATATCTTATTTTTCTAATTTACAATAGTTTACGATAAAATCATATAGCTAGCTATCATTGAATCAATTCAATCATACATTCCTTCAAATTCGACATGTGATGATGTAATAGAATTATTACATAGAAAAGGTACAACATATTGGTCAATATCTCAGACAAAATTGAGATCAACTCACCTGGCTAATTCCTTGTCCTGTAAGTTGTTACATTGACTAATTACACAATAATTCTTTGGAATACTGATAGCGATCTAGTCCAAGTCTACCCTTATTTTTGTTCTCTTGTTGAAATTTCAAAGTTTAGAATTAAATATGAGTTCATTGTCATTGAATGTAATTAGTTTCAGTATAGCTTGGGCAAAATGGCACGCAAGCAACACAAAAATAATTCACTAAAAAAATAATTCAGGTGTTATTCATCGAACCAAGATTATAATTAAAGAGTGCTGAGACCGATATCGTGGCTGTGAATTATTGTCGACAATTACAGTACAAAAAAGAGCACGAATGTAACTCTTCACATCTTCAGCAAGATCAACTACAAGTCGCAAGAATTGTAAAATCCAGTGGTGTACGATGTACTAAACAAATATGTTTGAGACAATTGCTTATTACCAACCAGGAATCTTGAAACTTCCATTCTGTCTTTGCTTGGCATGATCATGGGCTTGAATGGTCCATTTGTGTCCTGTGCTTTTCGTGTTTATAGTCTCAAACATCCAACCGTAGGACAACTAATGCCGGCTTTCAATTGACCTTCTCCTTGTCTCTTTCTCGTTTTCCTGTCACCGTTGCTATAATAATTTATGTTATCACCTCTAACTTACTCTAAATATGCATAGATTATGGCAATAGGCCAGTCATAGTACGTCCCCAACAACAAGAACTATGGAGGATCAAAAGAAAATGGAAGAAGGGCTAGGTCAGAAAGAGCTTCATGCATTTAGAGATGGGAACCCCGATAAAGTTGATAAAAATGAAGATGGTGATGGCATCAAAAAGGGTGAGGAAGAGAGCAGTAGCGCAGTACTACTTGAGGGGCAGCCAGAAGCTGTGAAACAGAAGAGTAAGAGGATTGCAACTCTAGATGCTTTCAGAGGCCTTACCGTAGTAGTAAGTTGATATACATATATCTATCTATATATGTATACTTCGAGACTTATGTGCTCATGTGAGCTATGATAGTTATAATGTATATGATACGTTTTTATATCATTTGATGTTTATATATATATAGTTGATGATTCTGGTCGATGATGCCGGCGAAGCATATCCTCGCATCGATCATTCACCATGGAATGGCTGCACATTAGCTGATTTTGTGATGCCATTTTTCCTCTTCATCGTTGGCGTTGCAATTGCTCTTGCACTTAAGGTAAACGTTTCTTTTTTTTTTTACCTCCTCCATGCTAGAAATTATCAGATACTAAACATAGTCAAAATGGTAGGTCCATTTGTAGCTATGGTTATTGTGGGTTAGCTTCATTAGGTAGAAGGACGAACATATAGGAACGAAAGAGGTCTTCTAAGGAAATCAAAATAGCCATTAATAATTCTTTTCACATAGATTTTAAACGAGAAAACATATATATATTTGTTAATCAATTTCTATTTAATGGTAAGGACGACCCTACTTGTTTGAAATGATGTATAAAAAAAGGTAATATTTATATAGTTAACAAGTTGGTAGGAAAAGTCTACCAATTAGTCAAAAACATTTACTTAATTACTGTACAAACAAACTGATAAATGACACGTTGAAATTTGCAGAGAATTCCAAGGAGAAGGGATGCACTTAAGAAGATAATTTTAAGGACACTGAAGCTTCTCTTCTGGGGAATACTACTGCAAGGTACATCCATCACAAGGAAAAAGCTTCTCTTCCAATTCACTGTAACTGTGTACAAATATGTGATTCTAATTATAATACCAAATAAGATAAATTTGATTCTAATGAAAGTATGACCATTGAACCTGCAGGAGGGTACTCCCACGCACCTACTGATCTCGCTTATGGAGTTGACTTGAAGCATATCCGTTGGTGTGGTATCCTACAGGTTTGTCTCTTAATCATTTATGCTAAGCATAGTGATAATATGACTACGACTAGTACATATATACGCCTTCAAGAACATTGATAGATAATTTGATGCCTTATTGCCTTATGAAAAGGTTGCTACTTGGTATTCAATATTCGTACCACCTTCTTATGATATATGCAGAGAATAGCTTTGGTCTACATGGTTGTGGCCCTGATAGAGGCTTTAACCTTCAAGCAAAGACAAAGTATCACAGAGCCTGGACATTTTTCCATTTTCACAGCATATCAATGGCAATGGTAAAATTTCAACTTCCTACGTCGAATCACGACCTTTTTGTTCACGTAACCAGTTCTGACGAGTGTATTCTTAAGAAAAATTTGATGGCATCTGCTATTTAGGATTTGTGGGTTCGTTGCTTTCCTCATTTACATGATAACGACATATACCCTTCACGTTCCGGATTGGAGTTATGTCGACCATTCCAAGAGATACACGGTGTGTAATATGCCATAATTGAGAAGATTTGTCTCTGTAATCTTGTATGCGAATTTGCTCCTTGAAACTCGTCTAGTTGTTTCTCTTTGCAGGTCAAATGTGGGATGAGAGGACACTTAGGACCTGCCTGCAATGCAGTTGGTTATGTGGATCGTCAGGTCTGGGGTGTCAATCATTTATACCAAGCCCCTGTTTGGAAGCGTTTAAAGGTTTGCTAACAACCATCAATTGCTCAAAATGCCCAATTTTCTACCTTTACCTCCATGAACTTTCTGCTAAACATGGTTGCTCTTACAGGCTTGCACACTTAGTTCTCCTAATTCTGGTCCACTTCGTGAACATGCTCCTACTTGGTGCCGTGGTCCATTTGAACCTGAAGGCTTGTTGAGGTCTAACAATTGAATAGACTAATGACCACTAACTTATTGATTATATAGACAGTGCAAAACTTCATTTGATCTAACCGTAAAAATAACTTGTATACTTCTTGTCCAGTTCGATCTCGGCGATCATGTCTGGCACAATTGGCATTCATTATGGACATGTTTTGATTCATTTCAAGGTTAGAAGTTCTTAGTTAACAGTAGTCAGGGTGACTATGGACCTACTTAAGCCAAAACAAGTGGTCATTTTGCAGGATCACTCAGATAGGCTCAAGCAATGGGTTTCAATTGGAGTTGTATTGCTTATTGTAGCTATCATTCTTCATTTCACAGACGGTGAGCTTCACTAGATAATAGTTTAGCAATGTTTCTGGACAGTATGGATTTGACGATTTGATTTGAATGGCAATAAACTTGACGTGAAGTTATTGATGGGGTACATTTTCAGCCATTCCCATCAACAAGCAGCTCTACAGCTTCAGTTACATGTGTTTCACGGCTGGTGCAGCTGGAATAGTCTTCTCAGGATTCTATATACTGGTATGACAACTGAAGACTATGTCTGATAATTTGTAGCACCAGCGAAACTTGTAAAACCTAATCAGTTGGTTCGTTTTGATGTTGTGTAATCAGATTGATATGTGGGGATTCCGGCTGCCATTTTTATTCCTAGAATGGATAGGAATGAATGCCATGTTGGTCTTTGTTATGGCAGCACAGGGCATATTCGAGGGTTTTATCAATGGGTGGTATTACAAGTCACCTGATAATACGCTTGTAAGTAAATTTTCTATAACTAAAGCAATCATTTTGTTTCTGGAATATGTTACCTAGACTAATGAACCATCCTAAACATTCCAGGTATATTGGATCCAAGAACATGTTTTTAATGACGTGTGGCACTCAACGAGGGTAGGAACCCTCTTGTACGTGATATTTGCCCAAATTACATTCTGGGCAGTGATTGCTGGAATCTTGCACAAATTGGGTATATACTGGAAGCTTTGAGATGCAAAAAGTTTGGTGGTACGTTAGGATAGATGTTATTCATATTCTCTGCATCTTTTTTCTTGTTTGTTACTCAAGTTTAGCGTGTGAGATGGTTTTAGGTTTCCGAAATGAGATAGAAACTCTTTTCTCTTGGTCCATTGCTAAAGCAGGGTGACTTGCATTTCAGCTTTGTTTATGTGAGCCACCAACTTGGCCAAACACAAAAGTTTCAAAATAGCAATTCAGGCTCTAACAACAAAAGGAATCTATCTTTTTCTGAGGATGTGATATGAAGCTACATATCACTGATTAGCTATCTGTGTCGTTACCAATCAATCATACACGAAAACTACAGAGAAATACCAACACGATATAGAAAGAAGTTTTAGAGCGAGAGAGATTTTTAAGAACAGAGACGAACAGAGTATTTTCAAGAACTCAACCAATCGTTGAGATTTCCTCTTCTGATTATTGATTATCAATCTAAACAATGTACTTACACAAATCATTTTGAATTACAGTATTTATAACACTGATTTCCTAACTGTCAATTAACTGACTAATCTTGATCTTCTGTGAACACTTCCTCATACGTCAATGCATGGTTTGCATGTCCGAACTTATCCATCAACTGTCTGAACTTCTGAGACATCTCCAACATACTCCTCCTTGGATCAGAGGTTCACCTTCTGAATTCCAACCATTTTCCTTAATTGCTCAAAGCGTGAAACATTGAACCCTTTTGTAAACAAATCTGCAATCTGCTCATCCGTATGTATGTATTGAAGCTTCAATTCTCCTTCCTGTTGAATATCTCTTAGATAATAATATCTAAGTTTAAAATTCTTGGTTTTGCCGTGAAAAACTGAATTCAATGAGATTGAAATTGCGGCTTGATTATCAATATTAACCACGGTAGCTCCTCCTAATTGAACTTGTAAATTCGCCAACAATTTTCTCACCCAAATCACTTGCTTGGCTACTGCTGTAGCCGCCACCAATTCTGCTTCCGCTGTCGAGAGTGCCACCAATTCTTGCTTCTTCGACGTCCACGAAAAGCATGCTGAGCCTAGCGTTAGACAATATCCTGTGGTACTCTTCATATCTTCAGTTGCTCCACCCCAATCGCTATCAACATAGCACATGAGCTCGCACTTTCCAGACTTCTCGTATAGCAACCCGTAATCAGACGTTCCCTGCAAATACCTCAGAATTCTTTTTACCGCCATCATATGTTGCTTTCCTGGATTGCTTAAGTATCTGGAAAGCACGCTTACGGAATACAACACATCTGGTCTTGTGGCTGTAATTTACATTAAGCATCCGATCATACTTCGATAGTTCTTCCTATCAACTTCATCATTTTCTTCCTTCTTTACTAATTTCTCCTTTGGACAGATCGGGGTTGAAACTGGTTTACACTCATCCATTCTGAATCTCTTCAATACGGCCCGAATATACTTCTTTTGACATACGGTAATGCATCCTTCTTGTTGACATACCTCCATGCCTAAGAAATATTTCATACCTCCGAGAAATATTTCGAAAGTTTCATTGAACTGCTTCTTTAGGTGATTTATCTGCTTCTCAGAACTCCTAGTAAGCCGCAAATCATCTACGTAAATCGCAACCACAGTCACTTCCCCTCCTTCCATCCACACAAACATTGTCGGCTCGCTGCAGCTTCTGTTGAATTGAATTCCTAAAAGGAATTCGTCAATTCTCGCATACCAGCACCGAGGAGCTTGCTTCAGCCCGTAAAGGGCTTTGTTCAGTTTATAAACCATCTCCTCCTTTCCTTTAATTTCGAAGCCCTCCGGTTGCTAGACATATATCTCTTCTTGTAGGATGCCGTTGAGGAAGGCGGACTTCATGTCCATTTGATGCACCTTCCACACTCGTTCAGCTGCCAGTGCCAACAACAAACGGATCGTCTCTATTCTGGCCACTGGAGCAAACGTCTCCCCGAAGTCGATCCCTTCAATCTGCGCATACCCTTTTACAACGAGCCTCGCCTTTAGTTTGTTTACAGAGCCATTCGGATTCAGATTCGTCTTGAATACCCACTTTAAACCTATGGCTCTCTTGTTCGGTGGTTTATCGACCAGACTCCAAGTCTGATTTTTGTCTATCATCGACATTTCTTCTTCCATAGCTTTTACCCATTTCGGATTCCTCAAAGCCTCTTGGGTCCGGGTCGGCTCCAGAACCGCTTCATTGCTTCTCTCATATATTTCCGCTAGGCTTCTCATTCCTCTTACCGGTACATGATTGAAGTCGTCATCACTTTCCTCTTCAGAAGTGGGCTCACCTTCGGAAGTCCACTCTCCTTGATCACGTGGTTGATCCTGTTCCGTAACATCTTCGGGTTCTGCCTCCACTTCTTCTTCATGGTGGTCAGTATCGTCTGTCGTTGCCGGAATGTTTGAAGGCAACCTCGTGATCTATTTTCTGGCTCCGTCTGTCTCCCCGACTTTGGACCAGCTCCAACGTTTGTCTTCAAAGAAGTGTATATCCCTACTAACCTTTATTTTCTTCTGGTCTGGAAGATACACTCTATACGCCTTACTAACCTCCGAGTATCCCACAAAAATCGCCGATTCTGTTTTTCCATCAAGTTTGTTTCTCTTGGCTGAGGAATGAGGACTGAGCACACCGATCTGAATACCTTCAAATTGTTCATCTTTGGCTTGAAGCCATACCACAGTTCATGCGGCGTTTTGTTCTTGAGTGTCCGAGAATACACTCTATTCAGCAGGAAACAGGCGGTGGTTGCCGCCTCCGCCCAAAATTCCTTCGGTAGACATTTTTCCTCCAGCATGCACCTCGTCATCTCCACCACGGTTCGATTCTTTCTCTCCACTGCGCCATTCTGCTGAGGAGTGTAGGGCATGGTGGGTTGGTGCTTTATCCCTGCTGAATTACAGATCAAGCTAAACTCGTTAGATGAAAATTCTGAACCGTTATCCGTCCTTACCGACTTGATGTTTAGGTTCGACTAATTCTCAATGTAGACTTTGAACTCCTTAAACACCTTAGCTACTTCTCCCTTGCTTTTCAGACAGTAGATCCAGGCGTATCTAGAGTAGTCGTCAATAATCAATAGGAAATATCTGCTTCCACTCAGGGAAGCCACTGGCATGGGACCACAAATATCCATGTGCAATAGCTCGAGTCTTTCTTTAGCTCTCCAGTTTGCCTTCTGAAATGGTGCCCTAGTTTGCTTCCACGTCATGCAGACTTTGCATGGCTGATGCACGTACGGTGTTATTGGTAAGCCCTCGACCATATTCTTCCTTCTCATTTCATCCAGTCCCTTCATGTGATAATGTCCAAGTCTCCCATGCCAGAGATCTGGTTTAGTCGAGTCTCCCAAAAGCTCCTCTTGGTGCAACTCCTCCGTCTTCATTGAGAAACTCTTGTTCCTCATGCGGGTGCACAGTATTTCCTGTCCATTGTTATCGAAAACCTTACATGAATTCGATTCAAAATGCACTGTCATACCTTTCTCAATCAATTGTGCTACACTCAGGAGGTTGTGCTGGTTCTTTGGAACAAATAACACATCCGAGATGATCTTGATTCCCTTTTTTGTTACAAGCTCTACTTCACCTTTTCCTTCCACCCGAATGTTGTCCCCATTTTCAAGCTTTACCCTAGCTCTCACTTCTTTGTTTAGAGTCTTGAATAACCTTGGATCTGGAGACATATGGCTAGTGCATCCACTGTCGATCAGCCAATCTAATGAAAAGTTCTTGATCTGATTTCCGATTGCTACAAATAGCTGTTCTTCTTCCTCTTCAATCACCTGCACGTTGGCTGCCTCCTGTGGTGGTTCTTTCTTGCCGATTGCCTCCATGTGTCCTTTCTGGTGACACCTACGGCATTCTACGTCGGGCCTTTTCCAGCATCTGACGGCAAGATGATTTGATTTGCCGCAATGTGGACAGGGATTGTAGTTGTTAGCCTTATCTCCACCTGTGTTCTTGCTCCCATGCTTCTGGCGTGCATAAGAGCTTCTTGAGTTCGAACCTCCTTTCTTCTTTTTCTTCTTGGACTTCTCTTGAGTCTCTGACTTCGTAAAGACCCTATACGCACCTTCAGTAGCTTCGGTCTTCCTCATCAAGAATCTTTGTTCTTGAGCTTGCAAGGCATTTACTACTTCAGCAAGCCTCATTTGGCCAATATCCTTCGAATTTTCTATCGAAACTATTGTTGCTTCGTATTTTTCAGGAACCAATACAAGCAGCTTCTGTACTAATCGTTGATCCTTGAATTCGGCTCCTAAGAGCCTGATTTGGTCTGCCAGCTGAATCAAACGATCACAGTAGTTATGAATCATTTCTTCTTCTTTCATATGAATTCTGTCAAATTCCCTCAGAAGGTTCAAGACCTTCATATTCTTTACCTTTTCATCACCCTCGTATTCTTGCTTCAAGAAATCCCATATTTCCTTTGCAGAAGCAAATCCCATAAT
>JAOSBM010000005.1:34997590-35008202 GCA_027568955.1 Erythroxylum tenue
TCTAAATCTTTCCTTATCACAACTCATACCGAAATCACTCTTTCTACTCCTTCTACTCCCCATTTTCAATAAAATCAAATATAATATCATTTATACTCGAAAATTGTCAATGAATGCATATACCACTTTTATACCAAAACATTCCATATTTATATGCGTATATGCTAATAGGATACATGAACAAAAAAATGCATTGTCTAACTTTCCCTTTGAGCTCACAAGTACCAAAATTTCGGGTCTTAACCCTTAATATGAGGACGGGATGTTACACAGGGCCTAGGAAATTTAGTTAATTATGAGATAAAACATAAATAGCAGTAATAAATAATATCAGTCTTAATGATTGTTGATAAAATTTTGGATGTTTGTTAATTTTTTGAATAAGTTGAGTAATATTGTGTAATTTAATATTACATGTATGTTTTAATCGCTTAATATATATATATATATATATATAGTTATTTGATTTTAAGGGTGCAGTCAGTTACTCTTAATTACTTGATAGGCAGCTTAGCCTTTGTCGTTATTTTTAGGAGATAAAGAGATTGTTGATAATCCTAATGTATATGACTGATAGAGTAGTGATTAGGTGAGGTCAGCAAATTAAATTGAGTAAAGTTATTTTCTGTATATACTTTTGAATGTGACAGTTCGGTTAGTCGTCCTTGTACAAATAAATTTTTGTGACTAATGAACATCCATTTTTAAAAACCAATAAGGATTTAGCTAATTAATGTTATGTGTTGGGAACAATTTGGATAATTATGGTTTAAGAATTATTAGAGTGTCACAGGTCGATTTGTAAATGAGAAAAGATTCCGATGATTGATAGGAAAATTATAAAATTAGAGTTAGGAAGAGGGTTGATTTGTAAAAAAGAATAAATATTTAGTTTGAGCGAAAATAAGAGAACTTTGACTGTTAGAAGTGGGATTTGAACCTAATACATATTCAAGTCAAAAGTGTGCTACATGAAAGAGTCAATAACATCTATTACAAACATATATTGTACTTCACTAAATTAGGTCTTGATGTCACAAATAATAAATTTAATAATTAATTACCATTAAATTCTATATTAAGTATTCTTTCATGAACATCAAATTTAGTTATGCATATTTTAAGAAATGATATTCCTAACAAAATTAGAATTAAATTAGAAGAATCTTCTTCTTCTATATCAAAAACATAAAAATCAACAAGAAAAACCAATTCATCAACTTGACCTAATACATTTACAAAATTCCTTCAGGATATATGTTGGATTAGTCAACAATTTGTTTAATCACACCTATTTATTTCAATGAATGGGACAAGATATTAATTAAAACTCATAAATCTAAAGTCACTTTTTCAATCCTATCATTACCTCCTTTGTGAACATGCTTAGTTCCTTGCAATTAGAAGGAAATTTCTTATGAGAGACAACTGGCACATTCTTTCTTATATGAATTTTTTCATTACCTTTTATCTTTATCTTAGTAATGAATAATTCTTTAAAAGTTTAAATATAACAGCACATTTGCTTAATTAAATCATGACGAAGAATATTTGCCTTAAATTTGATAAAAGTCTAAAAAAAAATTCCTTTTTGGTTCTTCTCTTTTGAACTTTACAAACTGATCAGGAAAAAAAGGAGTTGTCATCCCTTCTAATCCTTCAATTGCTTGATTGCATTTGACGTATCACTACTTCTCAATATCTTTTATGATTGCACGATTTGATATCCCATTACTAGGCTCTTTTATATCCTTTTCACTTCTCAAGGTATTTACCCTACCATTCTACTTCACATTGACTAAAGTTTATAAGGGTAATTATCACTGAGACACCAATCGACTTAAAGAAGTTGCTAATTGACTCATTTAATTTTTCAATTTTTGAACTTGTTCTTTATCTCTTTTTATAATTGATGTGTGTTAGCTTCAAGTGTTTTAACAATTTCATCTTATGGCATATCTGGTTTTCAACACGAGTGTGGTGGTTGAACTAGTTATATCGCGTGATATTGTTATAAGAAACTTGGTGACTTTGCCTTATATATGCTCCCTAGGATTGTATACATTTGAATATGTTAATGAATATATAAAATCAATTAAGTTGGCCTTATACAACATCTTAAATTATTATGGTGAAACGATTGCTTAATATGGTATCAGAACCTTTGTGACTAAGTGGTCGTGAGTTCAAATCCTACCACCCACCTATTATTCAGCACAAGGTAGAGTAAGCCTATGTAAGTTTCAAGCCCATAGGACTTTCATTTGAGGGGATGTATTAGTGAATATATAAAACCAATTAAGTTGGTCTCATACAATAGCTTAAACTATTGTGGTGAAACGATCACTTAACAAAATAAGAGTCATAATTCACTTGTGACGAACTTAAGACGAACTTAAGAATCTTCCACTGACATTATCGTGTTCAATAGGTTCATCTTGAAGTGTATAGAACATGTTGTTTAGATGAGCTGTACTAGAATAAATGCCATAAGTTTTCTTTTGATGTATGGTGCCCATAACCAATTTTTCCACAAGAAGGGTAATATTATCTAACTGTTGATCAATAGTACTTACATCTTTAACTTTCCTTGGAAGGTAATATTGTTTGCTGTCGAAACTGTCTTGAATTGGCAGCAAACTTGAAAATTAGATTCTGTACTTGAATAAGAATTTTGTACATTAACATGTCTCCGTTTGCATCATGTATCGTGTTCTTATCCATTATTAAGAATGTCTCGTAAAATTTACACAAAGATGTGTACATCATTCGTGATACAGTGATACTCATATAGAATCCCTCAATTGAAATTTAAATTTCTCGAGAAACTGCTTTTTCTTCTCATTTCACATGGTAATAGAACTCAAATTCAAATAATAAAGTAAACTGCTTTTTCTTTTCATTTCCTGGGAGACTTGTTTGACGAGATACAACAGGTAAAACCCTCTTGTGCCACCTTAGACTTGGGAAGAATTAGCTCTCCAAGTAACTCTATGTTAAGGGACGTGATCACCTGTAGCCTCTATTCTGTTCTAACCCTAATCTACTTCATCTCAGTCATACATTCTACATCTGTTCAACCCTATTTCACTTCCTCTCAATCATATATTTTATATGACGTTCAACCCTATGGCTAAGATGAAATGGAGCAAGGTTGGAAGTTGGAACAGAACAGAGGCTACAGGTGATTTGAAGGGCTATGTTAATGGAGCGAGGCCTAGCAAGTTGAATGAAAAAGGGTTGGTCAATAATTGTACATTGCGCCCAGGAGATTGCGATTTGTCAAATCAAATTGCTCTATCAATGTTTGAAATTACGGATGCGATCGTAATTATTACCCGAATATTATAATTACAATTGGATTTATAGTTACAGTTAGTTGTAATTATATTTATATTATTAATGATTACAGTAATGTTATCTATAATTATTACAATAATTTGTAATCAATTATAAACCGAAATTTAAATTTTAAAACTTTGTTCTCAATTATGACCAGACACTTGCAAGTTTATTGTTGTAAGCGATCAATTATGAATGATGTAACAACACAAAACACGACGTGGCACCACCACAAACGTCAATGAAAGCCATAAGATACATTTAGGTACGTGCATGACAGTTCCTGTCCAATAATTCATGGCTCCAAGTTCCAACATCCACAGTTTATAAAGCCTCCTCACGAAAAGCACCCTGGACTTCGTTACTTAACTCCCAAGCATGACGACGATGACCCACTCCACCCCTTGTCGTTAACTTCTGAATGATCAGTGGATAAACGATATTCAGTACCTTATATAATTTAAATATCCTGATGACAGAATATTGGATGCTTCTTATATCATACGTAGTTTCAATTCATGTATGGTACAGAACTAGCAGTTGGGACGGCAACATCATCGTCTTCTTCAAGTTGCTGCTCAACTCACTTCATTTTGACAATCAAATCATCGAAAAAATTGCCAAAAGAAGAAACGGGTAAGGGAGCAAGTTGATGTGGACTTGTGCTTAATCATCTATAGCCTACGCACCCTTTTTGTTTGATTTGGGCATCCATGGCCTACGTTCTTTTGTCACCAAAGGCATGTCTAATCTCATCAATGAAAACCCTTTTCTTAAATTCCCATTTCATTGATTTGGCGCAAAGACGTGTCTTTTTACAATCATGCAGGGAGTTGCTACGATTGCATTGGCCATGCTTGTTTGCATCTTTCATTGTTTTCTATTAGTTGGCCCCTCCTTTTCAACAGTTTACAATATATATAGGCACCAAATGTCGTTGTTGCCAATAATAGCATGCTATCCTGATGAACAGTAAATAAAAACTTATAAACTAAGATCATAAACTAAACGTTGAAGAGGAAATCAACGCTATTTTCTTTTTATAAAAGCAAATGCTAACCTAATAATACGTTCACCTAAAAGCTTTGGCATGAAATGGTTAGTGATGAGGATATAATAAAACTAGGGGTTGATGGTATGATTATCGCCTATGCCAAGAAGACCAACTAAGAATGTAGAGTTTCTCTAAAATCTCTAGTAAAATCTTCTTTTACTGTAGCATTTACTGCAGCGATGCAGAGTCCCTGGAGTATGTGATGTGAGAGGCAGGTATAGGATCAACTCTTGCAACCCTGAAAGCGATAGATCTAAGCAGAACAGTACCAGTTTTGTGAAGCAAGGTCAAACGTTTTATATATAACTTCAAATTTAAAATTCAACCAGAACTTTTTATAATATTTAAATAAAAATTTTTGTGTTATAAAAATAGTCTTACTTAGTTTCTAATTAAAGATTACTAATTTAATTACAATTTCTTAATTTAAAATTGTGAGACACTTTGTTACATGAGGAGCCCATAATTCCTTCTACCTATATAAATAATTTCTCTGTTAATCTTTATGTATACAATTAACTAAGAATGGAATCAACTGTTTAATCACAGGTACCCAAGGGATTACTTTTCACGTTGGACTTTGGCTTTCCTTGAGAGATTGTCGGGATTTGCAACTAATCGCCGGTACCTTTCACCACAAGTCACCATCCATTGAACACCGCCATGACCAATAACATTGTGTAATGGAAACAACACCAAGGGCAAACACACTTCAAAATCCCAAAAAGGAAAAGTGAGAAAGGTAACAACTTTTGCTTTTATTTATAATTGAAATGACGGTGGAGACAAACAATAAGCACACTCAACCTCCCATGACCCTATGAGCTTTTATCACCCATTTCGATTCCTTCTCATTTATTTCTCTGAATTCCACACACTTCCTTCTCTTGTGATTTGTGTATCCCTGGCGATTGATGAAAATATACAACAAGGTTCAATCATGGAGAAAATTAAAAGAAAAATGTACTCGGTCTATATTCTTTTGGAAGATTAGCTGCCCTTTGCATGATTTGGTTATTTGCAGATGGTACTCATCTGAAGGCACATCTTCCATAAATGTAAGAAACAGGATGACAATAAAAGAACAGAAAAGAAAAAGTTTGGATTGGGATTTGTGGGCACCAATAATGCGGCTTTCACAGTGGTTTCCTTTGGCTGGCTATGCATGTGCATATATGTTCCTCAACGCCAGCACTCAGGTGTTAAAGAATGATCTCTCTTAGGGTCCCAACAATAATTATACACCATATGATATCTTTGCACCCATCTCATGACCCTATTCTGCTGTCTTGTGAGCCCACCGGCCCGGTAGGGCGACGCGGAGACTGGATGGCACCACCGTGGTGCATAATCCGAGCAACCACTTGCTTTAAAGTTAGTGTACCTCGCAACAAAGGGCTGGTACCTATAGTCAGCTTTGTATTTTCCATCATCAGTAGCCCAAGAAGAGGCATCCCATATTGAACCATAAACCCACATTGGCCTTAGTGGAAATGTCGCATCGCTTTTTCTTGTGTACCTCCTGATGGGCACATCATCTACAAGGAATCTGTATCATCACAAAATAATAATTAAATAAGACATTTTACCTACCACCATTCGTTCAGATTTTTGGATTATTCGCTACATATGTAAATAGACATTATATTCATTTGTTTCTAGCCGTTGCTGGATGCTAACTGTTTTTTTTTTCTTTCCCCAACTAGAGAGATTCAGAAACATTAAGTGACCAATCCCTGAAATTTGACAACTTTCATTTGGAAAGTCATAAGAAGTAACTATAGTACTAATGCTTGTTGCCACAGATAAAAACTGTATGCAAGTCGTCCGACAACTATCATTTGCCAAAAGGTATTCAGCTTCTTAGTTAATTTACCAACTCATTTCATTTTATCTTTGTAGCAAACAGCAATGAGGAGTAAGCAAGTCTTTAAAGCATAATATAGCTTACATGATCTCCCTTGGACTCCAGAGAATGGCATAATGGTGGAAATCTTTGGTTGGATCGAACCACAAATGGAACTTCATTTCTCTCCCAATGATTCTTCCATCACCACTTCCTCTTATGTACACATTTGTCTGTAATGTATAGGGCTTTCCAAAGGTTGTCCCAAGAAATTCTATGTCCACTTCATCGTGGTGTCCAGGGTGAGCTTCATTGTTTGAAAGCTGCCATTGACCAACAATAGACATTATAAGTAACTAGCTACTCCAAATAACAAGAATGGCAAGTTTGCAATATTAATTTTGACTGGTAGTGTGAAAGCAAATAACTTTTAGGGGAAAGCCCTGTTCTCACATAGAAAGCTGTTATAACTCCTGCAGTGTAACCAGGTTGGAGCTTGATGGAGGCACCAAAGTATCCCGACCGGAATGCCTTCACAGATTTAAATCCGCTTCCTGTCACGAATATAATTTTGGTGAAAGTAAGGCAATCAGTTAGATGATAGACGGGGTATACCGAAGTTGCCAATGGAACAAATGAAGTCCTCCTATACCTGAACTTAAAATAAACCAAGTGAATATTACATATAGCATCAATTTAAAGACTTTAAGTTTGACCTGAGGTTCTATCTAGCCAGATGGTTAATGCACTATGATCTACACTTTGATGAGAATAACCCCATAGGTTTCTATACCCCTGATTAAAGCTCAATGGCCTGAACTTGGAACTTGGCCAATAGCCAGGTGATGGCGGCCATTGAGCGTTGCTTGAAGAGATCACAAGAATGAAAAAAAGCAAGTGGAAGAGAGCCATGAATGAGGAAGCTAGATGTGGAGAATCCTCTATGCAGATAGAAGAGAATGATCGGGGTTGTCTATAAATGCACAAAGGAACAAAGCTAGAGCTACATGGAGGAAGAGTATGGCTGACAGATCATATAAAGTAAAGAAATCAGGTCAGTGGGGCCTTCAGAGAAATGGAACAAGACTGATATTCAAAAATAACTGTGAATAAATATAGATAAAAATGAGGTTTTTGGGGTCATTTGTTACAACAACGCAGACGGGGTAATAAGGACATTATAATAATGTGCAGATTTCCTACCCACAACTACTTCTTTCCAATTATTTATGAGAAACCCTGTGAGATTGGCTTGAAAAGCCAGGAAAAGAAGAGTGGTGGATGGCTCTTTCTTAAATGTTCTTCTATCAGTTTTCAGTGAATTAAGTTTGTGACAACAGAAAGAGTTGGAGTTAGGGATGTAAATTTCCCTCTCATTAAAAGCTGCATGCATTCCTGTCTTGCTAGTGAATAACCCATGTCATTGTTTCTTACCATTCTACACGTATTTCCTTCCTTGGCATATGTCTTTTCCTAGGAAAAAGGGTGAAAAGTGGGTCAGATTCTGATACAGGCAATATTGTGTGGATCAAATGCCAGTTATGATGTGTTTGAAACTATGAGCATTGCAGTGGGTCACATGGTATCAAAGTTGGGGTCCCACGTTCCATTTCATTACAGGTAAAATGTTGGGAGTGACTGGTGATTCAAGGAATCGAATACAATGCAGGTTATACTGTTGCGTTAACGACATTGCTGTTTATATCTGTAAGTCAATGGATTTCTGAGGTCACGGATCACCAGTGAGCTATATATCAACTTCACAGACGATAATTAATGAAGCCACAAATTGATGATAGTGGGCATTTTCTCCTTGACATGTCTACAATTCAGGTCTCTAAATCGACAGTCTCAGAAGAATTTAAAGTTACTGATTGTTGTAGTTCATCTCATCCACCCCAATCCTTTTTGGAAGGAGCTGTTTTTCCTATTCTTGTTCACTCTCTATCTTCATAAAATTATTCCTTTCCTTGTACGTCAGTATTCCTATACATTCTATGCCAATACATATGATACAATCATTTTCTTCCTGCCAAACTGTGAGTAAAGGTAAAGTGAAGATGCCGATTTAAAATGACTGACAGTGAACAAACGATTGTGAAAACCTTTGTTTTTAAGTAACCTAATAATGAGTGCCAATATATTGCAGGAATACTGAAAGTGGCATTTGCCTGAATTATTAGTTAGCCGACTTCAGGAAGAGAAAAGAAAGTGAATTATTAGTTTGATAGGTTGTTAACTTCGACAGCAAAACTTGAGGCCCCTGTGCAACTAGCTATGTAGGTATCAACCTTTTTTCCTGCTATGTACAAGCCATCCCTTTCTAGACATGAACATGGTCATATGAAAAGTCAAGCATCTTATACTTCAATGTAATTGGCAATATTGGAACAAATAAGAAGAGGTCGAACTAATTAACAAGGCCTCTTCATCAAACGCAAATCGTGATTCTAAAAACATGTGAAATGTGATCCTTGGAGTTGGAGGTGATTCGCGCAGGGACCAGTTCACGGTCGTAGAATGACTCAGTTAATGGCGACGTGTGAGCTAAAAATTGCAGATATGGATTGTCGGAGCCTCTATTGAAGACTGAAACATGAACCGGGACCATATCTATCATATTTTAGATCCTCTGACGGTCATCACCATTACTGTTGTGTCGGCCAGAACGAGAAGGTGTCGATTTTGGGAGGTGACGTCGAGTGGGGGCCCTTTTTGCCGACAAATCAAGCTAGTTATATATAGGTACACAGTACACTGACGTACCATGTAATGTATTTTATGTGATTTTAAGATTTGGTCACCCCGCTCCTCTAGGGTAGGCTTTCCATATTTTAATTCAAGTTAAAAGCATCGAATAATTTATGTTATATTTTAAATCTTTATATTTTATGTAAATAAATTATTAATAAATAAACTTAAATAATTAAATAATACATACTGAGAACATAATAGACAAAGTGATATCAATCAATGTATAGTAAATGATATGATTGTTGTTAAATTATTAATAACCAAGCTTAAATAATTGACATACTGAGAACATAATACACAAATTGATATTAATCAATGTATAGTAAATGATATGATTGTTGTTAGATCAAATGATACCAAAATATATAGATATTAATAAATTTACTTTTAAAAATATTGATAGATCAATTATAATAGAATCAAATAATATATGAAAGATAAAGTTTAATAAAAGAGTAAATAGACTGAAAAAGTAAATAAATTATTAGAGCAATTAAAAGATTAACAAAATGAATAAAGTGAAGTATAAATACAATTTAGGTGAGTTTCGAAACAATTCAAGTGAAGAGCTAAAAATAAAAAGGAATCAAACACTTCAAAATGTAACAAATTATTGTAATTTTTTATAATCTTATTTTGATCTTTTCAAAATAAAGTGTTTTGATGCTTTTGGGCATTTTAAAGTATTAAAAATTAATGATTTAAAATATTTTACAAAGATAAATTATGTAAAGGATTAGCTAGCCTAAGGGTTTAGATAAGCCAAATATAAGAATAGAAAGTTCCACAATGAGTGTATGCTAACCTAAGGAAATGTTAACAAAATGTTAAAGATCCACTAACTGCATGTACTAGTAACTAATTGTTATAACTACTAATTTATGAATCTAACAACTATTTTAAGTGATTTTGGGTATACTACAATTAAGTAGTAGGAAGAGCCATCATCATTTTGAATAATTGTTAAAAGCCTGAAAAAGATAAATACTGCATTTGAGTATAAATGTGCATTGTACAAATATAGAATTCTAATTCATTTGTGTGAGCAAGAAAGAAAGATATTGAATTGTATATAATTGTGCTAGTTACTACAACAAAATGACTTTTTAGCGACAAAATCGTTGATAATATCTAGCGACAATAATAAATCGTCGAATAAATAGTTGCGCAATCCTAATAGCAAAATACTATAGGCAACGTTTTAACCAAATCGTCCCCCAAGACTTTTGATGTAACAAAATCTTGTACTAAGCACATTGTTGCAAATGTCATCTACATTTGACTTATTTCCATCAGCCAATGATATTAGACCCCGAATTTTTTTTATATATATAAAAAGCTAAGCTTAATCAAAGAGAATTTGGCAAGTAGTTATGAGTGTAAAAAGAAATAGAAAGTGATTGAAAATGTGTATAGATTGTTTGAGATTGTTAGGTATAGCTTGTGATCGATGAGGATGAATGATTAAAGTTTGAGTTGGTATTGATATGTTGAGATGTTAGGAAGTGTTTTGGATGTTTGATTGAAGTTGGAAAGTTGGATGAAAGCTGGTATGTTTGTCCAGCTTGTGTCCGTCGAACGGACATCAGTGTCCGTTTAACGGACACATTCGGGTG
>JAOSBM010000005.1:35069967-35087228 GCA_027568955.1 Erythroxylum tenue
GGTCGTTTGTGACAGTCTCGTCATGTTGGGTTGAAATAAGAATGGTGTGAACCCGAGTTGGTACCATAGCTCCACCTTCATTGCGGTATTCAACAGTGACTTGGGTTTTACCATCAGGCCTCAACCAAGCACAGGTCTTGTTCTTTCTGACCTCTGTGAGCTTGGCACCAAGCTTGGTGGCAAGGACATGAGTTAATGGCATGAACTCGGGTGTCTCATCGGTGGCATAGCCAAACATGTGGCCCTGGTCACCAGCTCCAATGTCCTCAGGTTTCTTGGTGAGATGGCCGTGAACTCCTTGAGCAATGTCAGGACTCTGTTGCTCAATGTTGACAAGGACCTTGCAATTGTCAGCATCAAGCCCAACATCCGCAGATGTAAATCCAATGCCCCTGCAAGTGTCACGAACAATCTTCTCATAATCAACTTTAGCCTTGGTAGTGATCTCACCAAAAACCATAACCATGTTGGTCTTAGTACATGTCTCACAAGCAACTTTGCTTTCTGGGTCTTGCTCCAGACATGCATCAAGGATTGCATCCGAAACTTGGTCACATATCTTGTCGGGATGGCCTTCGTTCACAGACTCAGAAGTGAACAAGAACGTATCCATTGCCTAACAAAGTATCAGACAGAATCTCAATCAACTCAACAACACAAACATTTAATGACTTTGCACAAAATATAGAACAAAATGGATGATCCCACACAAATGAATAAGCAAATTACAATAACCCAGATAAATTAAGACAGTTCTAAAGGAAGGGAATTGAAAGAAGGCGCACCTTAATAAGGTAGAACCTGACGAACAGACAGTGTAGGAGAGAGTGAATGGAAAGGGAGAAGAGAACGGGCCTACTAGTTTTCGATAACTATATAAAAGTAGCGGCGTCGTTTGACTCGCTCTTTACGTTTCACCGTTTATATCGGCCAATTCCATCAGAAGATCTTGTTAATTCATCTGAACCGTCCTGTCTCTGGGGCCAGGTTGGATTGGAGAACATGAACAAGTATGGAAGATAGAGTGTAGGTGGTCATGGTTGTTGGCCACATGGGTCTCCTTACTACTGGGGTTGGGCCCCGCTTGCTCCTAACGGCGACTCGGATCATGTGTTCGGATCTCGTTTCATACCATGGGGTGTTAATCGGGTCCCACAATGCAGGACAGATCCATCTCTATCTCAGGGAGAGATTATCTGTCCCAACAACCTGTGCAATGTCCCATTGTGAGAGCAGAGTAGGCACAAGTTTATTGACACAGGTTATTTGAAACCCTCAAGCTCCGATCTTGCGACCTCATTTCATTAATTATGTGACGTTAATAATATTAGGGATGAAAAAGGGCACGAGCTTAACCTAACCCAGCCCGAAATTAACAGGTTACCTGATATTTCGAAATAAACATTATTTTATACTTTAGATTTAAGTCGGGTAGCTGCGAAGCAGGACCCAGCCCAGCCTAGCACATGCCCAATAAATCAATTTACAATAATAGATGTTACACATTTTCTTTTCTTGTATAATATTATGAAAAGGGTTTCATGAAGGAACAATAACGAAGCTAGATTGAACGCTAACAAAATGTTGCAGATGATCAATAACTAAGACCAAGTTGGAGTCCAAGGGCAGCATGGATAAGGAACAGGGTCATGATCCCACTGCCCAAGATCCCATGAACATTTCTTAATCCTGGATTTCCCTGTACACATTAAAACCAAAACTTGAGTAGATCCACAAACTACAGGCAACAAAGAGAGTAAGATGATATAGTATATGTAAATTACCTCAAACAATGCAGGCAGAATGGTTTGGATAGTCAAGAGAGCCAGGCCGATGAAACCTGTCACAGCATGAGGGCTGCAAGTGCAAACACATTGCCAGACATTATTATTCTGAAATACATTACTGTAACGATTGCCGAATAAACATCAAAGTCCTCACCTTTCGAAGATGGGCTTATCAGAAGTGAGCAAAGATGTTATTCCACCAGTTGCTCCAAGGCCAAAGAAGAAAAACATTCCACCAAGAAGTTTAGGGTGCAGCTCTTTGGCATAGGCCTTCTCCTCCTGACCGTATATCAAACAAACTCAGGACATGCACTGGGTTACAAACATGTCGTGTCTTAAGTAAGATTCTCATACCACATCATTGGAGTAACGGATTCGAAAGCCAAGATATGTTCCATAACCACCCATTGCAAAAAGCACAACAGCCTAGATATTGCAGGAAGACAGAAAGGACAAACGCATCAGAAACTTGATAGGGATCGGAATAAAAGGGTGTACAAAAAGTAGAACTATACCATGTTGCCTGGGTGACCCCAATGCACAAGCCAGTCAGGAAGATTCCAAGACTTCACCAGCTCAACAAAAGGCCCAAAGAGAGACCTCACAGTACCAGCTGTTCAGATTTTCAAATGTTCAATAAGCAATTGGAAACTTGCAATGCACCAATCTCTGAGAATATGGGAATGTCTCAGAAGTGAAGTTCTCCAAGCTATGAGAACCATAGCAATTCCTATGGCGTTTGGATAAGTAATGCACCCAAAGTCACTCACAGATCGATTGATAACATATACCAGATGTGTACCCAAGTTTTATTAAGCTTTACATTCTAACCTCTTGAAGTCTCCAAAATGGACCAATTCTAGCCGTAACAACTGAAACTTAGTTCGATAGTAAGGAACACCCAACAGAAAGTTGGGAAAAGTGGAGAAACGAAGTACGTGAGAGGCCGATTTACATCCAATTAAGTACCCTATCTATGGACTTCAAGTATATTAGTCTGCTTCAGGAACATTATTAGACTAAATAGTTTCAAGATATGGCATTACTCCGGCAACTCGTATATGTCAACTTTCAATATCACAGTAGTCACCTAAAGATCATAGTTTGCTGTAAATGACAATATAACATTACCTCCGGGAAGTGCAGCCGCAAATAGCAATGGCAGAGGAGTGAAGGAATACAGTAGTGTCTCTTTAGACTCGTTCAGGTGCTTAATTTCTTCAGTCCTACTCCTATCAACACCTTCAAGGCGCTCATTCCTCAAGCAGAAAGATGACGGGAAAAATCTTCTCTTTCTAGTATTAGATGGGATTTTAAAGAAAGTTTCGGTGGCAGAAGTACTAGGAAATGATGGAGGAAGAAAATAAGCATTTTTCAAAGAAAGAGGTATGGGAGTGCTAACTACTGCCATTTTCAGAACACAGAACACTCAAAAGAGGCTTGGAACAATCTACCTCTGGTTGTGATAGGGATAGAACTTAGAAGAAGAAAAGGAACTTCGAAGATATAGAGAAGAGGTATGGTAAGAAGAAAGGCGAGGCTTTTGACACGCCTTCGGAGTTAACTAGAATCAGCCTTCTTGCGTGGTTTCCACACGCTCCCGAGCCTATATTTGCTGTTCCAAGCTTTTTGGCATTAGTGGACCCGTTTGTCGTAAAAGGGGTTACCTCTCGTCGGCGGTGACGATAATAATTCTTGGAATATCATTTGGTTTTTTGTTACAAGTAATGCTTCAAGCTAAATAATACTGAGTTACTGACGTTATGTTGAAAACCTGAACATACAAGACGTTACATTCCATCTTCTTGGGCTCTTTCTTCAGTGCCTGAGTTCAACTGTTGTTTTCCTCTTTCTTAGTTTCCTTTCTTGAGCACTTGTAATGAGATGCAGAATTCTCAAGTTGATAAGAACTTCGTTGATATTAGAATTCAGCAACTATCAGTTTTTATTTTATTTTCTTCAAACATTTGATAATGCCATAATCAAGAACTTCGGAGAAATTTTTCTGAAACGTATTCAAAAGTTATTTCACGAGGGTTAGAAACTGAAAGACATTTCTTCAAGATATTAACATCCATTTCACTCAAACAAAATTTCATTGCTCCTACAACACCATGCATGAGCCCAATTCCGAATAACTACACATTCAGAGACCTTATTATACTATTTACATTACTGCTTCAGTTTCAGGCAATTCATGTCCTCCATTCAGTTTCATCTTCATGCCCGTCCACTGCAAGTCTTAGATCCCCCTATCTGCAGGTGGCCAGTTCCTAGCTACAGATGTTGGCTTATCTGAAGCAGATTTGATTATATACACTTTTCAGAAGGTAGAAAAGTTGGTGATAATCCAAAATCTAGAGCCTGCTTGCATGTCTTCATTGATTGCACAGGGTCTAGAACTCCAATATCTTTCACCATATTCTGTGGGGTAAAGATTCTAAATTATAATCAGTAGCGTAAAACACTTCCAAAGTTTTTGAATGACTCAATTTAAGATTATTCCGTGTAAACTGTAAATGACTAGTAAACTTTAAAGAATAACAAAGCCGGCGGTACTAAAGAAGGAAAAGAAAAGAATGACAGAAAACAGATTGAACGTGGAAGTTTTTCACACCAGAACGATCATAATAGAGGTCAAATATTCATTTTACTTTGCAAGGAAATGCATTTACAAAATTCAATGCATGACAATAAAACGTTTTATAAAGCAGAGACACATAGCTTTGCAAATTGCAACTACATAAAGGAAAGCATATCTAGGAAAAGAATGATTCCTTAGATCCTATGGTTTGATGTTGACTAGGCAATAAATCTCAGTAAGTTGGTAATTAGTATTAATAAACTTCATCTGGAGTTTCACAGGCTCACCATGCAAAATTGACATATGACCGGGATGGAAAAAGGCTTCCTATAATATAGTTAAGGGATTGTGAGAAGAAAACGATCCATTTACCTTAAGGGTAGATATAACTAGGGTATTCTTCCACCTAGAGGTTCCCAACAGTATCATCCATCAACCCTTAGGATATTGTTAGAAATTCCACTTCTGGTAACTACCTCCTGCAGAGTATCAACTTTCCAATGGCCATCAACAATGAATTTTATCTGCAATAACAAAAATATGAAGTAAATAACTAGTTCATGTCACATTAGAATATTGGTATGCAAACTTTGAAGATGGATAATTCTTCAGAAGATGCAACGTTTTACATAAGATCATTCATTAGTCAATGAACTGTTTACTCACTGCACAGTTAGCAGTCTGCCCCCAAGCCAGTGCATAAACAATTCTTAGCATCAGATCTACAGATCCTTTAAATTTGAGTTCATCTTTCCATATGATTTAATTAGATTCTCACGAGGACCATCTTGTCATAAACAGGCATTTAAAGTTACAGAAAATGGTATCTCCAGAGGATGGCTATCACAAATCAGTCCTTTTAGAATTTTATTGGTATATCAATTTCAGGTACCAATGCCAAACAGCCTCTGAAGTGTACTTCTGCCTAACTCGCTTAAAATTGTTTGATATGTCTACCCACTGCCCATTGACACTATTAACTGATAAATTATCAAGTAAAATAATGACATAATGAACTCAACAAAGTTGACAGTTCAAAAGCCTATCACCGGACTGATTATAACTTGTCAGATAAATAGAACAGCCGCATCATCAATTCTAGTTAACATAAGTTTTAACCTCATATACTCCAGGATAAAGCCACAGCATCGTTGACCAAACTCCTGATTTCCTGTTTGAAAATATCATAAAAGTGAAATAGTTGAAACTTTTGATAGGGAAAAAATGAACTGCCATATTCCAAGGTAAAAGGAAAAAAGAGAAGAGCTATTAGAATGTACAAAAGCAATCAAATGTCCAAATACTCAGATTTCAGAATCAGTTAGTTATAATGACCAAAAGGACTGAGAGTGTAGCTGCCATGCAAGAAGAATATGCAGAAAACTGGCTGAACACAAATTGATGTTCCAATAAAAAGGAACAGCAACACCTAACAAGAATGCATCTTTATTTAGGAGTACTTAAATAGAAGAGAGGATGTTGTAAAACCTTGATCCAGTGGAATCTCTAACAGTACTAAATGGCTGAGGATCCATTCTAATTCGGTGATGCCAACCATTGAAGCTGCCGGTCACCTCCACAACATCACCTTCTCCACAGTATTGGATCTTAACCTGATAAGATCTAACATCCAGTCAGCAACCGCAGTGGAAATGCATCCTAAACAGAATCTTCAGAAGACAGTAGCTCCATAGTTGACAAAATGACTAATAAAGAAATATATTGTAGGATCATTGACTGATCCACCCTTCAGTGGCAATCAAGTTTGGAACACAGCAGTCCAGGAACTTACTGGATAAATGAGTTACGTCACCATTTTTCACCTCAAGATGTCAAGGATGACTACGTTGTTTAATGCTCTTACTTACATTTACCTTGATCATATTACCACCGAAAAGCAACACAGTAAAACAACCCCTTAACTACCAGTATTATCTATTCTGGTTATTGATACACATTTTTAGCATATACTATTAGAAGTCCCTTTCTGTGTCCAGAATTACACTAGAGGTGCTAAGTCAGCCATTGTCCTCTGCCGCATTCTTTTAATATGGAAAAACAAATTCAATTGGACAATACCTCCACTAGTCCAGAAAGGCTTTCTTCAGCAGCAATTAACTCAGCATCTTTTTCTGAGATAAGTTTCTGAGCTTTGCTTATTTCTTTTTCAGCCTTTGTTTGCAAAGCAGAAAGAGCAAGCTGTAGGCAAAAAATTATATTTATCTAAATTCTTCGTTATGACATCATTTGCACAAATGTGAAACAATAACTAAGGACATGAATAATTGGTTGCCACAATCAGCAAGCAGAAAATATGGACCCTATTTTCCAAGTTTTATACAAAAAGGATTTTATGGTGAAAAGAAGGGAACACATAAATCAAGAATTAGAATACACAAGGAATAAGATAACAGAAATATATGGAAGCATTTCATTTCAATCCTAACGCCAATTAAGTTTTATATCACACTTGGTGCTTATTCACTAGACAAGCCAGTTCAATAGCATAAGTTTCTACTAAACAAATACTTCTGCATTTGGGTCTCATTTCCTTATTATAGTGAAGGCACAAGTGGTTCTTGCCCAACAACGCCATACTTGGTACCAATTATCGAGTCTACTTACAGTGTTGTTGACAGATTGAATAAAATGACTGGTGGGCATATACCTTTTCCCTATCAACCAGTTCCTTCAACCGAGATAACTCTAACTCCTTCTCATACTGAGCAGATAGAATATGCAATTAAACAAATTCATCCATGAGTTATTCTCTAGAGATAGTGCAATTGTAAGTAAAAAACAAGACAGCTTAAAGGGAACATATATAATGGTACCAGCATGGATTTGAGATGGTTAATGTCAACCTGATTTTGTTCTCCAGTAGTCTGCATTGGACAAGGAAAAAAACCTATGAATAAGAAGTTAATAAGCACTAAATCAAACTCAAATCATGATAGCCCGACTAGTATGCTGATAATAAGCATAACAATATCAACAATGAGAATGGAAGATGTATAACTACCGCAGCATCCAACTCCTTGCCAGAATAAGCATCAGCTGCTGAACAGCCATCCCTACGATTAATTAAAACAGGAAAATAAATGGAATTAGAGAGGAGAAATGCAAATTAGTTTAGAAAAAGAGTTAAATAAATAGCAGTCTTGATTACAATCTACCAAATTGTCACCAGAAAAGTCAAAAGATAACTTGAATCAACTGTAAATCCAGTACTCAATAAAGCTATCTTGGATTAGAAGAACAAATATCTAACAAGTTCCAGTATTCTTGTTGAGCAGGATACATGATAGGACCAATGTTGAGGGTATTTCAGGAAGGGGAAAGAATAAGCCTAGGATATGGAGAGTATACTCAAGGAGAAAGAAAGAGGGGGCTGAGAGGGGCTGTTACGGTTTGAACTATTTGCAAGGTATAGGACTTGAATCCCATATTGGTTAAATACAAAATTGATATGGAATTTATAAGGACTTTGGGCTCTCTACCCTCATAAGCTAGCTTTTGGGGTGTGGCTCTCCTAAAGTCCTTATCAATTGGTATCAAAGCCGGTCTTGGAGTAGTGGCCCATGAAGTGGTGGCTTGGGAGTGCCAACCGTGACCAACGTGAACGTGACCAACAAGGATCTCATAGTGGTGACCCATGGAGTGGTGACCTGAAAATGTCAGTCGTGACCAACATGCCCGTGACCAATGAGGACATTGGTCCTTATGGGAGGACGAATGTTACGGTTTGATCTAATTGTAAGGTATGGGACTTGAATCCCATATTGGTTAAATACAAAATTGATATGAAATTTATAAGGACTTTAGGTTCTCTACCCTCATAAGCTAGCTTTTGGGGTGTGGCTCTCCTAAAGTCCTTATCAGGGGCTGAGTTGGCACCAGGGCTGGGGTGTAAAAGAATGGCCTCAGTAGGTAGTTTTGAGGCCAAAGGGGGGAGAGGAAAGAGGGATCAAGGGGGAAGAAGGGAGACATTGTAGACAGAAAGAATTTCCTCAACTCTGGGAAGGGTGTTTAGTGGAATCACCCTTGTAATAGCAGTAGAGTGCCATTCATATATTCAATAATATACACTATCTCTAGTTTATAAAGCTAGAGTTATATCATTGGTCCGACCTGCCAGATATAGGAAGGGAGGATCAGTTTTATATTGGGGAATTAAGAATTTAGAAAGACCAACCTTGATGCCACCAAAGATGTCCGATAGGGTAGATTTACTGGAATCTTGTATGGCGAGCCTGGAGGCTGGAATCGAGGATATTCAATCGTCTATGAGGATGGAAATGGGGGAAATACAGTGAGTCTTGCTGCTAGAAATGAGCAAGATGATAGGTAAGAGACCAGAAGAAGGACAGGGGAGTGATACCTTAGGAAGGGGGCAAGCTATTGCTGGTGAAAGGAATAATCAACACCCTCGACAATCCACTTCGATGGAGCATTCCACTGATATTATGGAGGAATATAGGTCGGTACGTAAGGTGGAACTGCCCATGTTTGATGGGTTTGATCCTGTGGGGTGGATTACTAGAGCGGAGGTATACTTTGAGGTTTATAATACCTCAGAACAGGTGAAAATCAAACTGGCTCTCTTAAGTATGAAAGGATCAACCATTCATTGGTTTAACCTTCTGAGGGAGACAGAGGTGGAATTGGATTGGGAAAAATTTATGAGAGCTTTAATCGGTCGTTTCGAAGAGATTTCAGATCTACAGCAAAATGACACAGTTGAAGAATACATCGAGGCCTTCGAGTTCATATCATCGTAGGTGGGTCGTTTACCAAAAGAACAATTTATGGGATACTTCATGAGTGGTTTGCGATCGAATATACGGAGGACGGTGTGCATGTTTGGGCCGGTGAACAAGTACCAGATGATTAAAATTGCAAAGGCGGTGGAATAAGAGGTGAACGGAGAGCATGGAGGTCTCGAGAACTTGGGTTCTTGACAGCGTGCATGGACTCAAAACCAAGAGTCATTTTAGGGGCAATTTTTGAGTCAACCAGAACCCTAAGGAGTCGGATTGCCCAAACCCAGTGGGTCGAGGGAGATATTCTGGTGTATTTGGAGTGGGCAGAACCCGGGAAACATCCAGATACTAACCGACTCCCATGCGCAAAGCCAAGCTGCCGCACCTCCCATGGCAGCAACGATAAGGAGGCCTAAGGGAGAAAGGAGAGTGTCGACAAAGAGAAACAGGGGGTTGCGTCACATTTCTTACTAAGAACTCATGTATAGAAAGGCCAAAGGTCTTTGTTTCCGATGTGGGGAGAGATTCCATCCACTACATCAATGATCGGAGAGGCAGCTAAGGTCACTAATTCTGGACGACAATGAAACGTTGAATGAAGATGGAGAAATAATAGCTATGGAGAGGCAAATATGGAAGAGGAGGGCGATGTAGCTTAGAATGTAGAACCATGGGAGTGTTTGGGGTTAATGAAGCGACGGTATCTGAAACTAAAATCATGAGACTAGAAGGGAAATTACATGGGGTTCCTATTGTGATTTTGGTGGATAGTGGGGCAAGCCACAATTTTATTTTGCTTGAGTTAGCTAGTGGCCTTGGGTTAACGGTAGAGCTGAATAAGGCCTTGGGAATCAGATTGGGTGATGGCCATAAGGTGACTACTAAAGGAAGGTGTATAGGGGTTCCTATTCGGCTAGGTGAGATGGACTGGAAGATTGATGCTTATATTCTAGATTTAGGAGGAATGGATGTGATTTTAGGGGTTGCTTGGTTACAAACATTGGGACAGGTCATCATAGATTGGAAAGAGATGACCATGCAATTCCAACATGATGGACAAAAGGTGGAGTTGTGTGGCAATGCAAAAACAAAGGCAGTACAGAGAAGAGGAAGTGTGTACCTTGAGGATTCAGTATCCTTACATAGTCTTTTAGCAATCTTAAGTGGTAATTTCCTATCAGTTGAAGGAATGGCTACATCAGGGGACCAACCGATTCAGCTTAACAGAAAAAAAAAAAAAAAAAAAACAAGAGCTAAACCTGGTGTTGAACCAATTTTCGGAGGTATTCCAAGAGGTTCAAGGGTTACCTCCCCAACGAAACCACTCTCATTCTATTGTTTTACAACAAGGACAAGGTTCTATTAGCGTGAAACTGTATAGATACCCACACCATCATAAAGATGAGATTGAAAATAGGTTCAACAAATGTTGCAAATAGGCATCATTCATCCTAGTTCTAATGCTTATTCAAGCCCGGTAATCTTATTCAAGAAGAAAAATGCTTCATGGCGAATGTATGTCGATTATAGAGCCCTAAATAGGGCCACAGTTCTAGACAAGTATCCTATTCCGGTGGTGAATGAACTCCTAGATGAGTTGCACGGTGCTGGTTTCTTCTCTAAATTAGATCTCAAATCCGGGTATCACCAAATTAGGGTCAAGAATGAGGACATCTACAAAACGGCTTTCAAAACACATGATGGCCACTATGAATTCCTAGTAATGCCATTCAGATTGACCAACACCCCAGCTACGTTTCAATCTGCAATGAATAACATTTTCAGACCTTTCCTTAAGAGGTTTGCTCTGGTTTTTTTTATGACATTCTGGTATACAGTGTTGATTGGAATACTCATCTTTTGCACTTAACAAGTGTCTTGGAGGTCTTAAAAAGTCATCAGTTTGTGGTTAACAAGCAGAAATGTAGTTTTGGAAGGCGAACAGTGGAATATTTGGGTCATGTTATTTCCGAAAAAGAGGTAGCGGTTGATCCAGCCAAGGTTTCAAGTGTTGTGAAATGGCCTATTCCTCGAAATGTCAAGGGGGTGCGGGAATTCCTTGGGTTGACCGGATATTACCGAAAGTTCATTATGAACTATGGTAAAATAGCAAAACCTCTCACTGAACTAACAAAGAAAGAAGGGTTTCATTGGAACTCAGCAGCTTTAGAGTCCTTTGAGACATTAAAAAAGGCTTTGACTACTTCTCCGGTATTAGCTCTACCAAAATTTTCCCAATCTTTTGAGGTTGAATGTGATGCTTCGGGCAAGGGGATAGGTGTGGTTTTGATGCAGAATAGGAAACCGATAGCATACTTCAGTAAAGCTTTTTCAAAGGGAAATCTTTCTAAATCGGTTTATGAGAAGGAACTAATGGCACTGGTGTTGGTGGTGCATCATTGGAGCCACTATTTGTTAAGCAGATCATTTGTGATGTATTCAGACCAGAAAAGCCTTCGCCATTTATTGCAACAAAGGGTGTCTACTACGGATCAACAATGCTGGATGGCTAAGCTTTTGGGTTGAGGTCATTTACAAACCAAGTCCAGAAAATAAAGCTGCTGATGCGTTGTCACGAGTGTATGAAGGAGAGTTGAAAAGCATCATTTCTTACGATTGTGGGCTGATGGCCGAATCCTCCAGCAGGAGGTGCACCAAGATCCTATTTTTAGTGGCAATATAAGGGATCTGCAGCGGGATCCAACCTTTAGAACTGGGTTTTTATGGCACCAAGGTGTTCTTTTGTATAAAGGAAGGTTGGTAATTTCAGCTCAATCCACTTTTATTCCATTACTCCCAAAAGAATTTCATTCTTCCCTTATCGGAGGCCATTCAGGTTTTTTTCGCACCTATAGGAGAATTGCAAGCAATCTTTATTGGATTGGTATGAAGAAGTCCATTCAAGACTTTGTCAAGTCTTGTGATACATGTCAAAGGCAGAAATATGTTGCCACATCTCCAGGGGGTCTGCTGCAACCTTTGCCGATTCCCAACCAAATTTGGGAAGATATCTCAATGAACTTCATCACAGGACTTCCTAGATCTAAGGGGTATGAAGCAGTGCTGGTCGTAGTGGATAGGCTATCTAAATATGGTCATTTTATTCTATTGAAGCACCCTCATACTGCTAAAAGTGTGGCTAAGGTGTTTGTTAAAGAAGTAGTACGCCTACATGGAGTGCCACAATCGATCATAAGTGATCGTGATCCTTTGTTTGCTAGTTATTTCTAGAGGGAGTTGTTTCCGCTATAAGTACTATGCTTAAAATGAGCTCCTCTTATCATCTGGAAACGGATGGACAAACCGAAGTTCTCAACAGGTGTTTAGAAACTTATTTGAGGTGTTTTGCTTTTGAACAACCTAAGCATTGGTCCTATTGGATTTCATGGGCAGAACTATAGTACAATACCACTTTCCATGTGTCTACAGGTTCAACTCCCTTTGACGTGGTTTATGGTAGGAAACCCCCAACCTTGGTTCGATATTTACAAGGAGAAACTAAAGTGGAGGCAATGGCTAGAGAGTTAATGGATAGAGATGAGGCATTGCATCAGCTTAAATACAATTTGAATTTGAATAGGGCACAAGACCATATGAAAAAGTATGTTGATAGAAAAAGAACTCCGCTGTCTTTCCAGGTGGGAGAATGGGTATTTCTTCCGTCCCCACAAACAACTAACGGTGGCCAGACGTATTAATCAAAAGCTAGCAGCAAGATACTTTGGGCCTTTTCAAACTACCCCTACATTCTAGAGTCCATCCGGTGTTTCATGTCTCTCAACTAAAGAGGGTTGTGGGGAACTACAATGTCAAGACAACTTTGTCTGAAAGAATGGAGGTGGAGTTGGATGAGGTCGTCGAACTTTAAACTGTCCTAGCTAGCCGAGTAATTACTAAAGAGGGGGACTCCAGACGCCAATGGTTAGTTAAATGGAAGGGCAAGCCAATGGAGAATGCTATATGGGAGGATGAATTTGTTCTTCGAAGTCAATTTCCTCAATGCAGTCTTGAGGACAAGGCTGCTCTTCTAGAGGGGAGCAATGATAGGACCAATGTCAAGGGTATTTTAGTAAGGGGAGAGAACAACAGAAACATAAATAAGCCTAGAATATGGAGAGTATACTCGAGGAGAAAGAAAGAGGGGGCTAAGAGGAGTGAGTTAGTTAGTTAGGGGTTGAGTTGGCACAAGGGCTAGGGTGTAACAAAATGGCCACAGTAGGTAGTTTTCAGGCCAAAGGGGGAGAGGAGAGAGGGATCAAGGGGGAAGAAGGGAGAAGAAGGGAGACATTGTAGACAAAAAGAATTTCCTTCTTTCTAAGGAGCATTTCAGCTCTAGGAGGGGTGTTCAGTGGAATCACCCCTGTAATAGCAATAAAGTGCCTTTCATATATTCAATAATATACACTATCTCTAGTTTATAAAGCTAGAGTTCTATCAATACATCTTAATTATTTAACATGAAAAAGAAGAACTAATTCACACTTCTACGTTTATAATATACAGAAGAAGAAAAAAGGAGATCTCACATAATGGCATCAAACAAGAAGTAGGAGCACATCTAAAACCATAAATCTGGTCCTTGTAAGTGTATATACAATGCAAACCTAAGAAGGTCATCTGCAGCTGCAAGTTCAGGTCTGGATATAATCCCATTCTTTGTTGAAGCAGGATTACTCATGCTAAAGGAATGCCCAAAGTTCTCCTCAGAAGGGTTCTTCGATAGTATGTCAGTTGACTTTTTTAGATCAAATCCCTCGTTTAATGTTGCATCACGTTCTTTCAATATTCCATAGGCATCATCTGATACACAAGTATGCCTATTGGTTAGCTTCACAAGGCACAAACAAAAAGGATTCAAATTCCAATTTACTTTGATAGGAGCTGCATCAGAATTCATCATTGCAAGGAACACAGTGGCATAGCATTGCAGAATGTATTAGCATTTTAAATGGAAGATATACCTGCAAGTATGCCAGATCAAGAAAGTCACCATGAATGCACTGAAGAGAATATGAAACTTCAAAACCAGGTAACAACAAAATAACTTGCAGCAGATTCAGTTACTCTTAAGTGAACAACTTTGAGCCTCACTGCATGATTGTTTTCATACTAAACAGAACCAAAATTAATTGCATATTGTTAAACTCACCTTCAATAAAATCCAAATCTCCACTCTCTATGAATTTTGCTGCCACCTCCTCCAACGTTGAAGCCTGTGTTGAGTGCATTGGCATTAAACCATGATTGGTATTGTCGCGTCCAGGAACAGTAGCAGCGTAATTGTCATAATCTTTTGTGTCTGAATATTCAGTTGCAGACAAAGTTTCTTCAGCCATAATGTTTTTGTTCTCATCCTGATTTTTTGAATGGGACAAAACTTCACTCTCCAAGGGGAAATTGGCTGAAGTTTGTACAGGCTTGCTGTTATTTGCATCAGAACTGATATCTTCATACACATTCAAACTATATTGATTGTTGTTCACAACAGAGACTTCGGTTTCCAAGGAAATATCCTCAACCATTCCACAGATCTCTTTATCCTGTGGTTCTACAGTACTTGATTGCCCTGACATGGAACCATCTTTTACATGTTTGATGTCCTCATCTTGAGGTTCTGTAGCATAAGAGATTGATGGCAAGGAACCACTTACAGTCATGTTTTGAACATCTTCATCTTGCTTGTCTAGATTAGAAATGGTCATTTCTTCTGAAGAAGAATTGAGAGGTATCCCCAAAGAATTATAACTATGATCACCAGATTCATGTTCTAAATCAACTACTAAACTGTCAGAGTGACCGGATGCAGTCAGAACTTTAGATGGCACCAAAGCATCTTCCATTGCATCCCTCACTTTCTCATCCTGACCTTTTAAATAGCAGAAAGCTATCAACAATGGCAGCAATGGAAAAAAGAAAAAAAGAAAAACAAAACATTGGAAATAAGAACATATATAGATATGTTGGTATACCCTTAGAAGCACTGCTTAGATCCTGTCCATGAGTTGATCTCTTCTCCAAATCAGGAACATCAGTATCTGCTTTCACCGAGCTTGAAAGAAGATTCCTAATAAATTTATATCCCCTCCTTCTCACAATGTTTGCAAGGTCAGTCCTATAATACAAGGGAGAGAAACTGGTTAAAATTATTTTTAAAAATTCCCTTTGAGTAGAAAAGTGCAAGGATGGAGGCAAAGATTGCTGGTTTATTTTCATATCAAGTTTAGCGAGGTCTACCATTTTTTTTTCTGAAGCAATCCAGAAAAAGAAAGACCTCTAATGCCTATAAAGAAAACAAGTTTCATGGACAACCTATTATTGCATAAGCCAATCGGCTAATTCCCTTGAGATTAAACTACTTCAGTTGAGTTATTACCATATCTTTACTTGGGATATACTGTTCTTCATGACATCAAAGCTGAGAACTCATTACATTTGTTAATATCATCAACCCCGAATTAGAAGGCAGACTTTCAAACAAATTCAAATTAGAAACCCTTTGAAATAACACGTGCCGTTACAGAGCGAGACTCAAACATACAATCAAAGCCAACATAGAAAAGCAGCATTTTCCCATTTCTGCAAAAATATAAAAACAAAAAGATCAAAAGTAGATACGGAAAACCTTCCTTCATCGGAGAGCTCCTTCGTAGTTGGGACATGATCATCTGGAAGTCCAACAGCCATTAAAAATTCTCGAATATCATTGCAAAGCTCCGCATTACTCTTTACCTTTCTCCTGCATCCCCATTTCCAGTTTCAATCTAAATGAGCGAAACCTACCCATCAAATAACTCTCAACTAAGCAACAAAAACATCAAAAAACAACTTAAGAACCTGGACTTTTTCACCGAACAAACACATATTTTAAAACGCTTTCGATAAGGGTACTCGTAAATCTTCCGGCGGAGCCCAAATCCCAGTAGTTGGCGTTGTTGTATAGACAAACATGGGCTTGCAGAAGTAGGCGAAAGCAAACACGGGAATTTGCAAACGGAAATAGCCATGAGAGAACTGTTGAATTGAGGTTTGCAGCATTTGAGGTTGTGTCAGTGTTACAAAAACACTGCCGTTTCAAATTCATATCTGTACACTGTTAGTTACATCACCATCATGGACTTGGGTAAATATTGCTTTACAGTTACACAGTTCCACGTGTCCACTCCTTCGGCTCTAAGCAAATACTACTTACCCAGAACCCATTTTGGGCATGCAGTTTTTTCAAAGGTCCAATTCATTAAATGTTAACCCTTTTAAGGTCAAAACTCATCAAAACAACTTTTCATTCTTCAGCAACTCCAGCTCAGTAAGAATTTTAACTTAGGCTTGGAGGGTGCGCCAGGCCCTTGCAGTAGTGCAACGCATGGGCGACGCTTAAAGATCCCAGTAGCAAGCTACTGCAGTGGACCTTCCCCTTTCAAAAAGTAATTTAATATCATGTGAGCCAATGGCCCACGTATCAGATATTAAACTGATAAGAACAGATACTACACTTGATCTTAGCCAAAAGGCCGAGAAAGGTATGCTTTGAAACGAGCCTCCAGTTGCATTTTGTAATCGTGAAATCCTGCTCATGCGTTGTGTTTTAGCAGTGTGGGATGGGAACGTTCGTAGCTTGCTGCACGTTCCATTCCTCCAACCAATTAGCTGGTCCGTTTAATTAAAACAAATATCATATTGCTTCCGACAGATACCTAAAGAAGAGAGAAGATAGAATCAGTCACGTGGTGCAGGAAACCGGTTTACACCTAAAAAAAAAAAAAAAAAAAAGAAGATAGAATCAGTCACTATCTGATTGATTAGATGTCGATGAATAGAACCAATCACATTGTCGATAAATGAAAATGAAATGATTTGCTGTATGGCGCAGGTGAGTTGATATCGCCCTCTCTAACTATTACACTAATAGGCTGTTTGGTACACTTAAAATTGAATTCCTGTATGAATTGAATTGAATTTTATTAATGAAATTAGAATTGAATTAAATTTACACTGTTTGGAACAAATTCAATAATATTATAATTGAATTCAATTACACTGTTTGGAACAAATTTAATAATATTAGAATTGAATTCAATTATTTCATATGACACATTTATCCCTGACTAAAAAATAATGTTATCAACTAAT
>JAOSBM010000005.1:35097265-35114262 GCA_027568955.1 Erythroxylum tenue
GATGATGTTGAGAGGTATATGAACTTGTTTATGGATGAGGTTGAGATGATAATAATTTTGATCATGAATTGTTAATTATATAAGTGAGATGTGTAAGTGGAAAAAAAATAGATGAGAAATTGTGTTAAGCAAGGAACCACGTTCAAGTATGACGGTTTAGTCAGTAAGAGTTAGATTCCGGAAACGAGATCCAACACTAAAACTATTTAAGAAGCAAAAATTTCCACTCACAAATAAAACATTTCCACATAACTAAAAAATGAATTTGAAATCGTATATGCATACACATAACACATATATTAATTATCAAGACTCTTTCTTCTTCACTGACTCTCTTTGATTTTCTTCTCTTCTTCCTTCTCTGCATTTCGTCTGTGTCTCCAAACGTGATGAAATGAGTGAAGATTAATGGCCCTTGATCCCTCATTCACAAAATAATGTCATTAAGATTCATACAAATTTCAACATATAAAAAAAAGCCAAATTAGATAAAATTAGCGACAACAATACCTCAATACTTAAACTATAATTGTACTCAACCAAAAACAAAAAAACTAAACTATGAAAACACAAACAAAAAAAATAATAATAATCACAACAAATTATTTTTCTCATTTAACAATTAAAGATGTCAAAGATCAATTCAATGAACACAACATAAGATTTTTAAACTCATAATAATTCGTAAACAAACTATTCTTCACATGCATAACCATAATTAACAAGTACGTCAACTAAAAGACCATTACCAAGTGTGATAGACACTCACTACACGTTACATTCTCTCAAGCATTCAAAGCTCATAAATATTCGTTCATTATTCATTTCATGTTAAGCATCTACCATAAGCTTGCTTACTAATCCAATCTTCACTACTAAATATCTAACACAAATATTAATCTGAAGGTCTTTATTTTGGTTGTAATGGGGCCAAGCTAAAGGTAGGGAAAAAGATAAAACCAAGCTTTAAACCATAGAACTAATTAAGCATTTAAAATGATACAAACCAATAAAACATAAAACATACAATTTTTTCTTTTCAATTACAAACTTAACCCTACCATTCTCCCTTACTTTTCCCTTCTCCCTTATCTTTTCATTTTGTTTTTCTCCCTTTTTTAATTTTTTTTTCCATTGCATTTTCTGCTTCTCTTCCTTTTTTTTCTTTTTTTTCTTTTGCTCATTTTTTTACTTGATATGATTTGTTTTTTCCCCCCAATATACAATAACATAAGTTCAAAAAGGGAAAAAATGTAGACAACAAATGAAAATTGTTACAACCCAACTCACCCCTAACTTATAACCTAACTATATGCTATGTTTCTCCCATAATTATTCGCTATAATAGATTATACCTTTTAAATGCTCATCTTGCCCTTATGGTGGATGTAATCAAAAGAGATAAACAATCAAGGCCAAGGCTCATATTTTGGGTTTTAACAAAAAAAAAAGGTTTCATTTAAGTTCAAGGGGGCTCACTAAGGATAATATCATGGTGACTTTTTAAGCTGTCGAGATAAATCCTAAATGCCTTCATCACTTCAATGTTTACATTAGATTATGTAATCTCAACTATTATTTGTAAGCAAGTTCTGCATTTGCTTTACCATAAAAGAATACTCTCAGCAATGAATACTTTTAACTGGTATATAATATCTCAAAGAAACTCAAGTTCTTACCAAAGGAAGGTCTCATTCATCTATCACAACAAGCTAATACCCTTTCAATTGAAATCTAAGTCAGTTAGTTTAAGCATGCAAATATATTAATTCACTCATATTATGCATTTATAATCCTAGTCAAGTTCATTTCATAATCAAACATCTCTAACTATTAAACAAGAAAACAAACATGTAATGTACAAACATACACTATCAACATCATAAGAAATTAATTAAAGGATCTAAAATGCAAACAACATAAATAAAGACAAACAATAAAACTAAAAATAATTTAATGACAAAGAATTAAAATAATAAAAAGAAAAAGATAGAAATACAATACTAAGATGAAGGTGGACAGTGTCTGGAACGAGCATTTAAATTCACTAGAAAATTCCTCATCTCCGCTATGCTAACCTCAATCTTATCGAATCTATCATTCAATCGTCGTTCAAATACAATAAGTTGATTAAGCAATGATTGATATTCAACAAAATTAGGTGTAATGTTCCCGAATAGCTTTAGGTGGCAAAACATCATCCCCTTGTGTACTTTCAGCTAATCGGACGCTACTGCGCTTACTACTTGAAGCTTCTACTGTGTAGTTATTAACAAGAGCATAACGATCACCTTATCGCCTAACAAGCTTCATAAACACTAACAATTGCAAGTCTAAACTAGAGTTCCCTAAAATTAATTGCATAACTGTTCTCTCAGTTAGTAAACCAAGATGCTCTGTAATTTGGGTGACAAATGCTCTAACTACTATTTTGTCAACTCTAGCTTTAGCCACATCTATTAGATGCATACTTAACCACATACCAGCATTAACGTGTTTAGTATGCACCATACACCATAACATAAACAATTCTGCTTTAGAGATTGCACCTTGGCTATCTCCTCTACTGAATAAAAGTTAAAAACCAATGAAGATAGCAAAGGCCAGGGTCTACTAAAGCAGACGATTTAGACCTACCTGGAGAAAAAATGTTTCTTGAATTAGTAATTTCATTCCAAAATTCTATAGGCCTAAATCATCATGGTAGTCAAATAAATCACTATGTGAAAATCCAAATATACTATTTAGTACATCTAAAGTAATAACATGTAGCATATTTATCAATATAAATGTTATATTATTCACAATGCCATCTTCGTTAAAAATCAATTGTAAAGTAGTCAAAAATTCTATAGTTAATTCAGCGTATGAATTTTTTCTAAATTCAACAAATCTATCTCATCTTATGTTATGGTTCACTCGGTCTGCTATTCCTAATTCAATAATAACTCCATGATCAATAAATATGTTCGGCATAATCTGACGATCTTTTAAAGTTGCATACCTTAACTGGCTCTTACGACTATCAAATTGAAGACAAGGATTACCTAAAATGGGCATATCATCCAGTTGAGAAGATGAAGATACCAACAATCTCACACGAGGCATACTTGATAAGGTTAGTCTACCTGAGTAGCAATCAAGGTCACGGTATAAATATACATCTGAGTCGTTAAAACATAAGTTTATTTTCTACGATACAACATCTCAAACACCTGCAATGTTTCTTATCAATCAACTGTTTAAGAAATAATTACAAAGCAAACGATTAAAATGAAGAAAATTAAAAAAAAAAGACTCTTCCTCATAAACCCAGATGATACCTTGTCTAATTCAACATATTATACTAACGTCACAACAACAATGAAGTTTGTCCCTTTACAAATGCGACAAACAAACTGAAAATTACATAATTTTTAGTTTTAATGGAGGTTACCAGGTATGTCACCAACAGCTAATGGTAAATGATGTGTTGGAGCAGATGTTGGGGAAGGTGAGGTAACCAAAGAAGCCGGTGGCAGACGAGAGGAAGTTGCAGGAATCACAGGAGAAAAAGTTTCAGGTCGAAGAAGAAGAAGATGCAGTGAACGAGCGTAATATTTGGTTGTACAACTGAATTGAAAATAGTGAACGATTAGGTTAATTTTAGGGATTTGAGTTTCAGTCACGGGTGTGACTTATGATTTTCTTATCTGATTTTTTGTTCCTTATTTTTATTGACTATTTTTATTAATTCATTTTAAATATTCTAACTCTTATATTTTAACTTATTTTCTGTCCAATAATTTTTTCCATATTCACAAATTTTAATTTTTTTCCACAGACTTTAATATTTAACAATATTCTTTAACCATTGATAACATAATATATTCATAAATACTCTCCAATTCCCTTAAAATTTAATTTTTTTCATAGGTCACAATTATCACACCCATAACTCCTTTAAAATTTTAAATTATAATTAGGTCATAACTACTTATATTTGTATGATTTTTTTTAAAAAATCTCTTAATTTTTTTAACTACTTAGTCAAAATATTCTTGTTAACTTTTACTAAACTATTTTATCTTTTCCTCTATATAAATTTCACAATATTCGTTAACATATTTCATCCATTTATCTTTTTAATTCCTTCGTTCCTATGCATGTCCAAATTCTTTTATTTTTAAATTATTAATTTTAACTTACTTATTTTATTAATTCATTCTAAATATTCTAACTATTATATTTTTACCTCTTCTCTTTGACAAAATTTATCTACAATCACATCACAAAATTTTAAATTACACAACATTCATTTATTATTTATATATATATATATATATATATATTCCTTAATTTTAAATTACATGGGCATTATACTAATATGATTATCACTGTGCATTTGTGCAGTGTCTGTCTGCTAGTTGTTTACAATTAGCAAATTACAACAACCTGTTTCCAGAGTTGGAATTACACATTATGTGGTGTTTTCGTACTGGAATTATACAGTGAATGAACTTTTACCAAGTCAGATAATTAAGCGGTATCAGGTATGACAGAGTCAAAATATGGTAGCTCCACTTTGGAACTAACTAGATTGATGGAGATAAGTGAGTCAAACACGAAAAGAAGAAGATAACCTATTAACCTAGAAATCGTACCAACCCCATGGAAGTTAGCCAAAAACAAAACTCGATCATGAGTCGAGTTCAACATAGCTAAGCAGCTATTTTATGCTTCTAAAGATAGCATTCGAAGGGCACTCTTATCATTTATGAATAGTGGCATGTCTACTTATATCAAACAACGAGAACATGCATGGAAACTCTAGCTAGATAAGAAAAGAATATATATGGTTAACAACTCCTTAACGGCAAATCCACTGGTTGAGACTTGAGAGGATTTTTGACCTTCGAACTCTTATTGTAGCGTGTGTTTTGGGTACTTGATTACTTTGATCGTGGACATAGACTCGTTTAGGTCACCCAACTTGCGCATTGGGATTATCATATCTTAATTCTTAAGGACTAATCCGATAATGAGACATTGTAAAACATGTACTAATTATTTTTGGACTGCTCTCTAGTCAAATATCAATGCAGGTCCACACACTTTCTCTGGTTTCTAAACTTTGTACGTGTTGCATGTCCAGTTAAAATAAACATGCAGGCCTTGCACGCAATGCATTTAATATATGTTTGATGATTTGGAAACAAAGGCAAAGTTTGAATTGGTCTCAGGAAACCAACAAATGGATTCTCTTCAGTCAACAGTAATCCCTTAGAAGAAACCCATTTTAAGTCTAGTCCCTCTCAATCATTTCAAAGTTGTGATGATTAAAAAAATACCGTTTCTTCTAATACATTTGCTCACTTGATACCTAAAATTCAAAACAAATAATACTGTTTCTTCTATTGCATATTTTAGAATGTATATGGTGCGCTACAGTCTTTCTGTTCACATAGTATGAGGAATCCCCAACAGAGAAGAAAGATACATAAAAAGGTATTTGATTCGACCTAACTCGTACCAACTTTTCCTGAATAGTTCTATACTTATGTTTGCAGGTCAATTGCTGCATGTCTGTAAATAATTGTTCTCTTATTCTGCCATTATTATACAATATCCTTACTGTAAAAGGATCTAGCATTGGAATATCATATCAACTAGAAACAAGTGTAAAGTCCGATCCTTTTCATGATTTCCTTCTTTAAGTTGATTATATCCATTTCACGACTTTTGGATTTTAAAGGGGAAGATTAAACAAAAGGTAGAAGACAAAAAAGTCCAAATGGTAAAGTGTGTATTCAGGAAGATGAAATTAAGAAGGGTGAAGTTGAAGCATGACTAATATTATAGTTGACTCATGGTAATATGTACTTGCTAACCCAATTTTATTAATATGGGTTTGGCTAAACCACTTGAATAAGCTCGTTCTAAGCCTAATAAAGAGTTGACACTTTGCATTGCCAAATCCCCAGAAGGATTCTGCTAGTAGGGTTAGTGAAAAGCTGTTGGAAGTATATGTAGAGATGTCAACCATTTGCATCGGATAAGATACTAAAACAACAAATGGATAAGTACCAAATCAAAGGCAAGTTTAAAGAGTATAACCTTGTTATTGTTGTCAATACTTCGAAAGTAAACTATAGTCAGAAACGTTGAGTAAAGCATTAACTAGGATCTTACACTTACACAATATATTATTCTAATATCTTCAATTCCATAATTCAATTCGACAGTATTATAATCTTCTTCTTATAACACTATAATAAGGAAATACAGCTCAAACCTAGAAATGTTTGAAATTAAACTTCGCCTCTGTTTGGTTGGACTTATACTAGTGGAGCTTTTTCTGTATATCTTTTCTGAGAAGAACTTTTCTAAGAAGTCAGTTAACCGTTTGGCTGTAATTTAAAAAAGAACTTTTTTGAAAGAGCTTCATATAATAGATTGTTTGACAACATAAAAATAAAAAGCACTTTAAATTTTAACTATATTTTATTTTGTAATAAAAATTATTTATACATATAAAAATTATTTAAAACATATTAAACAATATGCAATGAACAATATATTAATTATTATATAATTTTAAACCATATAAAACATAAATGAAAATTTATCTAACCAAATCTTTTAATTTATATGAATTATATCATAAGTAAAACTAATAACAAAATTAAATATTCAAATATGTAAGATGGGTTTGCAAAATAAATGTGACGCAAGAGATTAGAGAAGATGAGTTTGCAAGATTAACGTGAAGATGAGTTTGTGCGTATTTTGAGAATTATGTGTAAAACATAAGGACAAAAGGGACTAAAAAATATGCTTATTAATTAATCTGAAAAATCTACCTAAAAAAGTCATTTGAGAGGCTTTTTTGAAAAGCTCCAAATTTGAGCTTCTTAAAAAACTGTATTTTGGTCGCCAAAAAAAGTCATAATTATTAAAGAAGTACTTTTTTATTTTACAGACAAACACTCATTAAAAAAAAAGGCTTTTGTGATGAAGAAAAGTGCTTATTGATTTCTCAAAAATTCATCTACTAAAAAAGTCATACTTATTAAAAAAGAACTTTTTTATTTTACAGCCAAATACTCATTTTTAAAAAAAGACTTTTGTGATGTAGAAAAATACTTATTAACTTTCCAAAAGTCTATCCAAACAGGCACTTCATTCACATTTTTTTTTCATTGTCAAATCGAAAATCTGCCAATAGATGTATGTATAGAATCTTGATTGATCTTTTCTTTTACACATTTTCTATGCACATCCCTTTCTTTAGCATCTATCGGTACTATGTATATCTTGACCGGATGGAATGGATAGACGAAGTCCTTTGCTCATGTTCACAATGAAAAAATGGACGAATGCGGAAACGATACGCAAGTGATTTCACAAATTTGAAATTTCTCATACCTCTAAAGGGGGTTCAAGCCTTAGACAAGACTGGTGGAAACTCAATTTCTACCCAATCAACTTTAAAATAATTTGCTGAATTCAAAGCCAAACATTTTCAAGATTTTGTATTTTAGAAGTTCATGATAAATCTTAAAATGTCATTTGTCATATGAACAATAAACAAGGAGCATAAGATCAAAAAGTTCTATGTTCGAATCTCCCTATCTACGCTCTCTCGATCGAGTCTGTCATACAGGGATTGTTTAGTTTAGAGTATTCGATTGGCGTGATTTGTAGGTTATTACGTCAATTCTAAAATTTACCCAGTACGCATTTAAACGATAATGACTGTAAATTTCTACGTTTTCACAAAAGTGGATGGTTGAACATTATAAATCCCATGAAAGAAGTTGATGTCCTCAGTAGCACAAAATTAAAATTGTTTGCTATAGTGATTTGATATTGTACTTCGATATATTATAATGTACTAAATTTTGGATCTTTTTATTTTCCATTCCCCTTCTTATAAATCCCCCTATAGTATTAAATATTATTATTAGCTGTCATGGTTAATGTATTATTTTTTATGTTATAGGCAACCAATTGTGTAGAGGACTGTACTCTTATCTCACGAACATGAAACAAGACTCCTGTGTTTAAGATTAATTATTTATTGATATGCTACAACAACACCAATTATTAAGAATTTCACTAATACATAAAATTTAGAAAGGTCCAATAATACATATCATTATCTTTAATTAATAAAAAGATTATTTTTAAATAACTCGTAATTATTTATTGATATAATATGTAATATAGGTAAGTGTTAATTTGATTTGACAATATTGAAATTTTCTTTTTTCTTTATTCCTCATCTCAGTGCCACCGAATAGGTCAGTGATGGATTTACACAACCAATATGAAGTAATTCTACACACAATTAAGTCAGCTGTCGGCTATTTATCTGATTGGTGCTTTTGGTAAAATTATAAATGAGAGAGAGAGAGAGAGGCATCAAGAAGATATTTAACTTAGAAAAACTTAATGGTTTACTGGAAAGTATTAAATTTTGGCTTGGAGGCTTTGTGTAAAATATTGGATAGTACTTTTCTATCTCTGCTAAATTTTGAGGAGTTTTTTCTAACTCAAGTTCGCTCAGAACCTGAGTTATCATCTAATTGAATTAGAGGTAAATTCGCGTGCGGTGATTAATCTACTGTCATCCCCGTCTAAAAGTGCAATATCTCTTAATCCCCTATTTCTAGGTATTAATGAATTGTTTACTCGTAATTGGGTAGTTTTTGCCCTTGAGGGGTGTGGCTTGATGGTTAGAAGTTGGGCTTGACTTCGGTTAGGTCCCAGATTCGATTCTAAGCTAGCTCTTCTTGTAAAAGCCTGGGACAGCCGAAATTTTACCTGTAGGTGGAGAACTAATTGGGCCCTCAATAATGAGGTGTGCTCCCTTGACCCGCCTGTAGAGTGGTGCGCCAGTTGGACCCTCGGAAAGGTGTGCCCGCTTGGCCCGCCTATGGAGTTTCCTCGAATAAAAAAAAAGGGTAGTTTTACCTTGGCACCAGAGACGGAGCTACATGAAGACTTGGGGGGCCACTGGGCCTCCCAAGTTTTTTTTAAAAAATTATTTTTAATATATATATATATATATATAGTTATAGTTATTTAAGGGTCAGTGGTGTACTGGGTCTCCCAAAATTTAAAAAAATTAATTCTTGGGCCCTCCTATCTTAAATTTCTGACTCCGTCACTGCTTGGCACATCTACAGAGAAGAGAACCGATATGCTAACTGGCTTGCTAACTTTTCATATCATTTTGATATCGAAATCACTATTTTGGATATTACACCTATAGGGTGCCCCTCAATCTTTTTAAAGGATGTGTTGAAGGTTTGTTGCCCTAGACTCGTCATATAATATGTATCGTGTTTACTTTCCATTTATTAAAAAAAAAGTATAAAATTTTAGGGAAAAGAAGATCAAGAAAGACCCAAATCTTAAAATAGATAACAATGTCTTCTCTGGCTCTGGGACTAAGGTCAACATGTAGGGTTGGAATAGAAGAGCGAGGAGAAAGCAAGGCACCAAGCATATTTTTCAATCTACATATTAATATCGTTGAAATAAACTCGATGGTGACATATTAATTTTTTTTACTTTATATCTCCAACAATGAATATAATTATCTTATCGTAGCTTATTTGTCGTACATCTGCCCTTAGAGTTTGTGCTTGGACCACACTTGCCCCATAAGTCTACAAATATTGCTATCTTTAAAGTAACCATCAAAGGTCAGCCATGACATGGTCCAGTGTTTCATTTTGGTAGTATTTAAAACATATAGGACCTAGTAGCGTTTTTGCGAAAGGTAAACTAATCCCATGTTTTGTTAAAGGTAAAGTCTTGTAAGAGTGGCAATAATGGAGTGCCATGGTGTCTAAATCCAGCTTCCTGTAGTGCTCATTTTCACATGGTTCAAAATGCCCTATTCAGAGAAACCAAATAACAACTCAACTAGTTCTTATAATTCTTCTTCACCACAGCAATATGAATGGTGCCTAAGCATTGGAATTGGATGGGAGGACATTAAAGCTTGCAATGGGAAGGATTTACGTTTACAACCTCCATTGCTTGTCTATTAATCGTTAAGAAATGAAACAGATCATATCATAGGCATGTCAATGGGAAGATTGAGAACAAAGTTTGACAACTCCTTCATAGAAACAAAATTGGCTCCACTCGGATGTGACACGAACCGAAATTTGTAGTCAAAGTAGGAAGGAAGCAGCAATTAATTGCCTCCTGCATGTGATTTTTTTTTTTTGTCACGAATGCTTGAAACTATATATGTATATATATTTTTTTTTGCATTAGGTATATTGTTGAATATATATAGTAATTTATAAATTATTTAATAAATTAATGGCTCAAAATTAGATAACAAGTTCAACTAGATAATCCTTAAGATATATATTAAATGTAATACAAATTTAACTTATAATATTTGATAAATACTTGTAAATTTCGAATTACTTGAAGAGTTCTACGAATCACTTGGACCACTTGAAAGGAGCAAAACTATATTAATATGTAGTGTCACTATAGTATATTGCTAATCACTGTTGACATGTGATAATTTTAGTTTGGAATGGTACGACCTGTCAACTTTATTCAATGGCGGGGTCGCTGTTCTGAACATGCAGTCCCTTACGAAAAAGGAAAGAATAAAAGATTGTACAAATGCACCAATATCTATTTGCCTATGACCAAAGGTAGGCTAATCTTGACACTGGCCTGGTTGTATGGGTATTTTCAGGTTGACTTATGTATAGATTCGGCCGTTGTGATGGCCAGCTTCGTTAGTGATCACAATTCGGTGGTGAACCCCCTGGTGCTGGCAGTTAAAGAGTTGTTAGCCCGTCAATGGGTCGTTCGGGTATGTCATGTTTTTCGGGAAGAAAATCGGTGTGCGAATTGGTTAGCCAATTTTAATTACCGGTTATTTGTTGGGGTACATTAGTTTCCTGAAGCTTTAGAGGGTCTCTCCTCGCTTCTGTTTGCTGATTCTGTTGGGGTTACTTTTTCCCGTATTACTATCCTGTAATTTTAATTAGGGTGTAATTCTCGCTTGTTTATAAAAATAAAAAAAAGGTAGGCCAATCAAAGCACGTTTCAGCATAATATGTATGGCACTTTGCTATGCTATGAATTACGTCACTCCCCCAAATTTTGGACATATTAATTGGCCCGACCAACATAGCTGACTTGAATTCAAGCTTATACTTTAGCAGTAAATGAAAACCGGGTCTCATGAATTGGTCCAAGTTTGAATATTTTCACTGGGGATAGACTTTAATTACCCTATACGCATACAATGCATCCACTGTTGTAAACGTTTTTAGTCTCACATCAACTCTTGACTAGTCATTATGGCTATGTTTGATTGGGGTTTTATAATGGAATAGAATAGAATGTAATATTATTACATCGTTTTGGAGGAAGTTTTATGATAGGATGGAATGAAATGAGATAGAAGAGGAGGGTTTCATATTACATCTCATTCCATCATAAACAGTAAAAATAAAAAACCTCTAACTTACAGAGTTTATGATGAAATATAAAATAATACACTATATTACATTATAAACCCTTCATCCAAACAACTTTTCACTGTATTATATTATGAACTCTTTTATCCCTCCCAAACAACAATTTTCTAATATTATATTCATTTATGTTCCATTCTATTATAAATTATTCTATTATATTCCATTAAAAACTTTACGTCCAACCAAACATAGCCTAAAGTTAATTATAGTCTCTGAGAAGAGACTTCTAAAAATTTTTACGAGTTTTTTTGGTTTTATTTTTATTTTTATAACTTCTGATTTTGATTTTTATTTTGGTTGAACAAAAGTAAAAACTTGTTTAATTATTAGTATTAAAATAATTACACTTTTAATAATCATCATAATGAAATATTATATAATAATTAAACAACTGATATTATATTAAATATTTTATAATATCATTAATAACGAATTCATTATATTTTATTAAAATAAAAAGTAAATAATAAATTTTTTAAATTTTATTTATAAATAAATATTTAGTATAATTATTAAAATAAAATATAAATTATTTTAATTTGAAAATAAATTAAAATAATAATTAAATAATTAAATTTTTTTAATCTTAACTATTATTAAAAATTAATATATTAAATAATTAAATAGTATATGTTAGTTAATGATAAATTTAAATTAAGAGAAAAATGAAAACAGAAAATTGAAATTACTTTTAATAGGTCATCTCTCATTCTACTTTCATTTTTGTTTCCTGATTTTAATTTTGATTTATTTTCAAATCAAAATAAAAAAATAAAATTGTTATTAATGTCAATATAATTATATTTTTATTATTAATAATAATTAAATGTTAAATAACACTTTAAGTACATTAATTATATGAATTAATTTTTTATTTTATTTTAATCACTTAATAAATATTAACTAATTAAATATTAACTTAGATTTTATTACATTTAATTGATATAATAATTAAATAAGCTATAAATTTAAATATTTATTTAAATATATTATTTTATGCATGAAAATTAAAATTATATTATTTATATTTTAAAATTTATTTCGTAAGCAATTTAAATCTTTGATAGAAAAATATTTTAAAATTTAAAATATATTTATCAAAAATAAAAGTAAATAAGTACAAAAATATTTTGGGAAATTTGAGTCTAATTTCTTAAATAGTCACTCAGATTGAATTCATTAATTAATTTTTTAATTACTAATTAATTAATTCATTAAAAATACATAATTTACAAGTTATAATATTCTTTCAAAAATTTACTGACATATCATCGTCAAGATGAAGTTTTCTTGAAATCCGAAATTCAGAGAAGTTCGATAGCACGCAACTTTATCTTTACCTAGTAGAGAGGTTATCTAGTGACACATATTTAAAAGATATTATTACTTGATCATCTATTATTAAAAAATTAACCAGACTTAGCTTTTAGTTCTTTTAGTTAATCAAAGAGTGAATCATTCAGATGTAGTCTATGTAACATGACGACTACACATTTGAACCCAACAGTGTCATCCATTTTTTTAAAGAAAGTAGATAAGATAACCATTAGACTATTAGTCGGCTGCGTATATAAACAAATCCGATTACTTTTAGTCTGGGAGGGAATTTTTGTATAAAACTCTATTTTCTTGGTACTACTTGTTAGCCTTATACCTCACAACAAGCCATGGCTTAGAATAATTCAAAGCTTGGAGATTAAATATACAATCGACATAATCATGTGTACTAATCCAATAATACGTTTCAAAAAAAAATCCAATAATAAAGAAATGCTTCCGTTATGCAGGTTGTGGGTTCGAATTCTCTCATGTATGTAACTGTTTAAAATTTAGGGTCAGAACTTTACCTCCCGCAAGAGACCTACCTGACTCAAGCGGAGATTAGTCTGAGTATGAATAGCTTAAAGGTGTCTTTCCATAATTAGAATCCACCTAGAACACCTCGTGGGTATAAAAAAAAGAAAAGGAAATGCTTCCGTTATGTACCACTGCAGCTCTTAGCTAGACTTTGTTGAACAGTAAGTTGGTCCAGGAGCACCTAATCATTGCATCATTGTCGTGATCTGATAATGAGTTTTAAAGAAAGGAAAATTACGCCATGCAATTTGTGTATTGTTTTCTTTTCTTTCCCTTCTGTTCTTGATCAACGTGGAATACGCTTGAAAGCACAATTATGAGGCAAATTGAAAAAAAAAAAGACGAGATGTAGTATTTAATTAAGAGAGCACAAAGGGGTTTCTGATTTTTCATTGGAGCTAACCTATGACCTGGCCTATAACTGGGGAAAGAAAGGAATAGGGTTTGGTTGTGACTTGCATATATAGTATAAGGTCTGTATGTCATTACTTGAGTAGACTTTGGATTCCGTTTATAACTAGAGAAAGAGAGCAGAAAAGAGGGGTAGCCATGGAAGCACACTTATTGGTGGTGATTTGTTTATGATTGACAAATCATCACATAAGAGTTAGAAGCTGATAATTGAAATTAAGGAAGGCTTCTCCTTTGACTTATGTTATCTCTTAATAAATCTAGCTCCCTCCTATCCTAAAAGCCAAGTCTTGTAAAGGAGCAAAGGCAAGTTTCTCACATCCTTCAAGCTTGTTGGTTTTGAAAGTTGTCCTTGTTGAAAATAGAGAAAGAGAGACAGAGACGGAGACGGAAAGGGGTATGGGGAGGGCACCTTGTTGTGATAAGACTAATGTGAAGAAAGGGCCATGGTCACCTGAAGAAGATGCAAAGCTCAAGGAGTTTATAGAGAAACAAGGGACTGGAGGCAATTGGATTGCTCTCCCACAGAAGGCTGGTAAGACATTTCACTTCTTCTTCCCTTCTGTTTTGGAGAAATGAAAAATATTGCCATGAAGAGAAATTACTACCTTAATCCTTGTTTGGTTATGATCCAACCCCTGTTGAATCAGTATTGGCATTGTTATAGGGCTTAAAAGATGTGGCAAAAGCTGCAGGTTAAGATGGCTAAATTATCTGAGACCCAACATTAAACATGGAGAATTCTCAGATGATGAGGACAGGATAATCTGCAACCTCTATGCTAACATTGGAAGCAGGTATTCCACCCCATATTCATTTATCGCTTCAGAATAGTGAATAGTCTATGTTTCACATGTTCATCTTTCTCTTTCTGAGCAGAATTCGCATACTCCATGAATAAAGCTAAATTCGGAATGAATTTTTTCTTCTCACTAATGTATCCCAAGCTCTGAACTCCTCTCTAGAAATGAAGTACAATGAGCACTGATGAGAAGTTTCTGTGTCCTCGTGGAATTTTTCCAATATTAATATGCAGGTGGTCAATAATAGCAGCTCAATTGCCAGGCAGAACAGATAACGATATAAAGAACTACTGGAACACCAAGCTCAAGAAGAAACTCATGAGACTGCTTAATTCCACATCTCCAATAGGACCTCATCACCAAGCTACCAGTTTCTCATCTCTTCTTCAGGCTACAGCATTGTCACCATCCACACAACTTTCATCATCATCCTCCTACAGACGCAGCAATCACACTTATTACGGTTTATCTGGTCCTGTGAATGATCCTACTTCGTTTTCATCTAGTCCTTTGAGCAACAGTTCTTTTACATCTAATTCTGTGCTTCAACCCCAAGAAAGCTTTGTTAGTCCCATGCAACATAATTACCAAGTCAAAGAGAGTCTGCTGATGTTTGGAGGTGAAGCTAGTTGTAGTTCCTCCGATGGCAGTTGGAACAACCAGATCAATCATGTTAAGGAGTCAGAATACGGATACATTGCTAGTAACAGCGAACAATCGGGGTTGCAGAATTACTTGCACAATGGGATTGAAGAGGATCATAAATTACTGATACCAAGTGGTGCTGAGGAATGGAGTCATGAGAAGCAAAATGGATTATGGGTTGATAATCCATCAGACTATGGTTTTGAGGAGATTAAGCAACTCATTAGCACTAGTAGTTGCAACAACTTTTTGTTTGATGATAACAAGACAGAGGAAAAGATCATGTACTACTGATGCTGACTGTGAGATAAAATCACAAAAAGATATGAAATGGTAAGAGGAGCTTAACAGATTCAGATTTGGACTCAGTTTGTGGGGGAATTGAATTTTTTTCTTTTTTTGTTTCCAGTAATTGAAGCACCTTCTTTACATAAATGAAAGTTGTTTACAAGAAATGAAGTGTTAATCTCATCTATTACTGTATTATTTTCATGTTGTTATATTGAAAATTTTAAAACTACGGTATCAATCTCTAATCAGATTACTTATTTGTGACCTGAAAGTCTTAGTTTCAAGCTACGGATTCTTTATAAAATGTAAAAAGAAAGTTGCATATAATTAATAATTTTCAGTCAACCCGTATAACATTGGATTTATTATTATTATTTAAATAATGTAAAATATTAATATTATAATAATACCATGAATAGGCAGGCATCAAATCATGGTCAGCATAGTTTAAGGGCTTAAAGTTTAAGTAAAAGTGAGTTATAACTAATGAGAGGAATCAGTCCAAACAACAAATCTATTTCTAATCAGAAATATAGTGCTTAGTGATGAGTAAGGTTGACACATGGGAACTGTGTCTCCATTAGTGATTAGACCTCTGACCTTGTGCACAAAAACAAATTCAACTTGAGAAGCTTAAACAAAGGTTAAAAATCAAAGATTGCATGTTTTCAAACAAGAGTAAGCCAATGCTGAAAGATGGTTGCATTGACCTTTTCACCATTTTGTTTGCTTCTCGGGTTAAAACATTAGACTAACGGGGTCTGCCAGCTATAGGCATTTATTTTCTTCAAAATACTGGGAAGGATTTTCTAGGAATGTCTTTTCTAGTGGAGAGTAAACTACAAGGTCAATAAAGTTTGGCAATGGCACCTACTTATCCACCAACATTTTAATTAAGCTACTTCAACAAGTTCTCATTGTTGAATTCCGGCAAAGCTTTAGTGCAATTCACTCACCAGTAAATTATTATTTACTTATCACATAATTTTTTTTAACAAGGAAAATTAACAAAAATCAAAACAGCTAACTATCGCAGGGATCTATAATACAAAGTTTCGTGTTTATCTCGATACATGACCTCCGTAACTGTCCACGGGGGCTCGGGGAGATTCATCATAATCACTTTAATTCAAGGTTGTTCAAGTTTAAACAAATGATCAATAGTCAGAAACCATGCAATTCAGGTGGGAAGTACTATAGGAGCCCGCAGTATGTACTTGGGAGGTGGGGATCAGAAACAGACTGCAGCACTTACCCTCCGTTTGGTTGCTGTCCCTGTTGCTGGGGACAGATGACAGGATAATAAAATTTTGTCTACCACCACCGTTTGGTTGCTGACACCCCACTTTTGTTTCTGACTCTGGATGACAGTTTACAAAAATTTTTGTCTATCCTAAAATCGAAGGACACGGCGCTTCTGTCTCTGTCTTCCGAAACCAAAACAGAAGCTTTGTCGAAATTACCCTACTCCTCTCGG
>JAOSBM010000005.1:35141620-35151719 GCA_027568955.1 Erythroxylum tenue
GAAAAAGATAGATTTCTACTTTGAAGTTTCTGAAAGCTAAGCCATTAACGTTAACCCCTGAAACTATCGTATATGTTATCTTAAAAATCATTTCATCTGTTTAGCGGCTTAAAAAGTTAGCGAGTGAACCATAAAAAATCTAGAAATGTAGATGGAGAAAACACTAAAACATTCGGAGAAAGAACAAAAGGGAAATTAATAAAAGAAATACTTAACTGAACTTGGTTTGAAGCTAGAAGTTAATTTCGGGCCATCTAAAACACCAAGAGCAAAACAAATCCCTCATAGTACTGGGCTTGCTGTTTTCGATAGAAGAAGCAGATGCTATCAGAAGAAGACGAGAACAGAGCAAGTTAGCAAAATATGGATGGAAAGAGTTGAGAGTGAGATCGAAGAGGTGAAGCGGGAAGCAAAATAAAAAAGAGAAGGAAGCATCGACTCGGCTTAGACGACCATGAAGCTGAGACGTAGACGTTGGTTTAGTTAAAACGAAAACGCCGACGTTTTAACTCGGATCTTCTAACTTCTGACTCAGGGTTCATGTCATGGAATTGATGATGGGGATTTTTATGTTGTACTGTGCAATCTATGATCTGCACTTTGGAAAAGACCATTTCTTTGTATATCTATCATTTCAAGCTGCGACTTTCTGCATTATGGGATTTGGGTATGTAGGTACATTCGTACCCAATTAGATATTGCCACATCAGCTACCATGGACTAGATTAATGGGATTGACACTGCATTACATTCTCGCAACTGTACAATACCTGTAATATGAAACGACAGTAACATGTACATTAAAGTACTGCAGAAAATAATAAATTTCAGAGTAACATTTCTAATTTTAGTAATTTGGTTTCTAATACTTTTGTGATATGCCATAAAAATCAAATCTTGATGGCTATACAGTCCAATTTGACTTGGAATGTTTAATTGAATAATAAAAATCAAATCTTGACAGCTATACATTACAATTTGACTTGGAATGCTTAATTGAATAAAATAGAAGTACATATTAGCTCATTTTAATTTCTTTGCTAAAATTGACAAAAAAGTTATGTTTTAAAAATAAGATCAAAAGTTAAATCGGTAAGACAAGAGATATGAGATTTAAAAAGTTCAACAGGTATTAAACAATAATAAAACTAACTAAAAATTGAATAAAAGTAAAGAATTTGAAATATTATTGAAAAATTATCATTACTCATCTAAAAATTTAAAGTTTAATTGAAAAAAGAGATTGTTAAATGAAAATTAATTTGTAATTAATAAAAATTAACCGATTAATTAATAAATTGTTCGATTTTTAACAACAATAGTTATTAAAGTAAATCAAATCAAAAAATTGTAAACCGAACTAAAGAGTTAGGCAGTTCAAGATTTTTAAGTTGAATTAGCCAAATCAGTTAAGTTTTTTAATCATCGACAAAAAGTACTAATTTAAATGCCATTAGAGGAGACCGAATTAACAGGTAATTAAATAACTAACTAATTTGGTCAAAAGTCAAAAACTCTTAGGCTTTGTTTGGATGTTGGCTAATCAGCTAATTTTTTAACTGATTAACCAAAATCAATTGTTTGACTTTATCAATAAGCTATTCTAGTTGTTTGGTTGTTGGCTGGTTGGGTTGGCTGATTCAACCCAACCAGCTAAATATTAGAAGCTCCTTTTTGGGCAATCAGATGATTACCATTTCCTATAATGCCAATTTTATCCTTAAATTTTGCCCAACCTCTTTTGCTTTATTTGAATTATTTTGTTAAACTTTATTTGGATTGTTATATTTTTTATGTTTGGATGTATCAATCATCATCATCATCATCATCATTATTATTATTATTATTTGTTGTTGTTGTTATTAGTATATGTTATATGTTTTTTATTATAGTTATAAACTTAATTTTTGTATTATATATCTAAAATCTAAATTCTTATAAGAATATTCAACGAAATACTAAGATATATAATATTCATACCTTTATAATTTTTTTAAAGTCATGTCCTCATAAGTCATTTTACATATAAACAGCTAATACTAAACAACTAATTTTACTAAACATTAAATGACAAATAGCTAATGCATTTTGCTGGTCAAATCAGCTGATATAATCAGCTAATAGCTAACAACTAACAACTAATAGAATCAGTTAATAGCTAATGCAATCAGCTAATTGCCAAATGGGGTTCTTAGAAGTGGTCGGTTAATAAGTTAACTGACCGGATAAGCAATTTGGTCCGGTTCACATATTTAACTGTTTTCTTGTTTGTTTTCTTTAGTTTTTCTTGACCTGTTCTTCAATTTACCGTTACAAAAGAACTCAAACATTGTCAAGAAGAATTCTTTACTATATACTACATTAATTGTGTTTAATTGTTTGATAAAAGGAATCAGCAACTAAGGATGAAATTGTTGAAGCTGCTAATTCGGTCAATGCTCATAAGTTTATATCTGCATTGCCAGATGGGTATAAGACATCTGTAGGGAGGAAGGGAGTTCAGTTATCTAGGGGATAGAAGCAGAGAGCTGTCATTGCTCGTGCTTTGTTAATTAAGGCAGAGCTTAGGCTACTTGATAAAGCAACAAGTGCATTAGATGCTGAGTCTGAGAGAGTTGTCCACGAGGGTATAGATTGTTAAATCTGCGATGGGCCTACGGGCCCACGTGAGAAGAAAAGTTAGACCACACACAAGCCCAAGTAAAATTCCAACCTAAAACCATTTGGTAATAGGTGATGTAGCCCACTAGGTTTATATATTAATCTTCTTTCTCCTTTTTCTCCAATATGGAACACTCACATGTGGGTATTTTCAACACTCCCCCTCACATGTGAGTCTCTTTTTACTTGGGCGATCTAGAGAGATACGTAGACAATCCTCATCAGGGCTGAACTTCTGATTGAGGTCAAATAGGCCCCCTCTTGAGGCAGACAATACTGTTGAATCACTTGCCCCATGCAGGCTTCAATTTCTTCTCCAGTTGCTTAAATAACGTACCCCCTTTTGGAGCAGATACTACGCCAAGATCCTTTTTGGATCTGATATCAAAGATTTTGTTGGAATTTAATTTGAAGAGGAATTTGAATGAAGAAAACGTAATACAGAGGCTTAGAAAAAAATGGTTCAAATTTCAATTGCACTTATAAAAGACAAACTAGTACAATTATTTATATAATTCTAAGACAGAAAAATAGGGAGTAATGACCCACTAAATAACCCCACTACTTAATTTATTATTGACTAAGTAAAAAAACGTGGACTAAAAAAGTGCAGATCATAACAACAAAGCAAATTTTGTTGAAGATCTGCAGAACCAAGCAAATTTTGCAGAAAAATCTGTTGAAGAAGGCAGGTTATTCATGGCCCATTCTCCTATTAATATGTCTAATGATATTTGGTTTTTTGATAGTGGGTGTTCTAACCATATATGTGGCACAAAGTCTATGTGTAAAGAGCTTGATAAGTTGAGAAAGACGGAATTTTTACTAGGTGATGACAAACAAAAACAAGTTGAAGGCATAGGTACTGTATCAATCAATACCTTACAGGGTAATGTAAACCTTCCCTTTGATGTTTAGTACATTCCTTGTTTGGCTCATAATCTGCTTAGTGTTGGGCAGTTGATGACTAGTGGGTACTTAGTTTTGTTTGATGATAAATCTTGTGTTATTCATGATAAAAAGTCTGGTCAAAAAATTGTTGGTGTTCAAATGACTCAAAATAGAATGTTTCCTCTTGATGTTTTGAATGTTGGAAATTGTGCTTTGGTTGCTAAAGGAAGTGTTGACGCTAATTTTTGGCATTTACGATGTGGTCATTTGAATTTGAATGGTATGAAATTATTGGAATCTAGGAGTATGGTTATAGGGTTACCGAAAATTGATGCTATTGATTTTTGTGAAGGGTGTGTTTATGGTAAGCAAAGTAGACATTCATTTCCTGTTGGTAACTCATGGCACGCTGCTACTCATCTTGAATTGGTTCATGCTGATTTGTGTGGTCCTATGATTGTGGAGTCTTTAGGTGGGTGTCGATATTTTTTGTTGTTCACTGATGAATATAGTCGTATGAGTTGGGCATATTTCTTAAAATATAAATATGAAAAATTTGAGAATTTTAAGAAATTTAAGTGTTTTGTGGAGAAGCAAAGTGGCTATAAGATTAAAACTCTTTGAACCGATAGAGGAGATGAGTTTACATCTCCAAAATTCAGGTGTTTTTGTGAAGAAAATGGCATCCACAGAGAGCTTATTGCACCTTATACACTAGAATAAAATGGTGTAGCGGAAAGGAAAAATCGCATAGTTGTTGAAATGGGTAGAAGCATGATGAAAGCTAAAGGCATTCAGCTGAATTTTTGGGCTGAATCAGTTGCTACACCTATCTATCTCTTGAATATTTCACCTACAAAGGCAGTCTACAATCAAACACCATATGAAGCATGGAAAGGTAACAAACCCAAGATAAGTCACTTATGTGTTTTTGGATGTGTAGCTTATGCTTTGTTGAATTCTCATACACGCCAAAAGATTGATGATAAATCTGAGAAATGCATCTTTATTGAGTATAGTACACAATGTAAAGCCTATAAGTTATATAATCCTGTGAGTGGTAAAGTCTTGATTAGTCGGAATGTTGTGTTCAATGAAAATGCAAGTTGGGATTTCAATTCCAATAACAAAGTTTCAAGGCCTCAATTACCACTTAGTGTTGAGGATTCTACTGATGTATCTACTGATGTTCCAAATTCAGCATATCTTCTGTCTGATTTTTCAACAACTGCTCATGCTTCTAGCAATGAACATTCCTCCTCATCGAGCTTGACACCATCAACTTCGTCTAGTGAGACTCCACCAAGAAAATTCAGGTCATTGGATGACATTTATGCATGCTCTTTTGCTTTATATGTATCAGATCCTATTTATTTTGATGAAGTAGCACAAAAAGAAGAATGGCAGCATGCTATGATAGACAAGACGAAGTCAACTGAAAAAAATCAGATTTGGGAGCTTATAGATTTGCCGGTTGACAAAGCGTCCTTTGGTCTTAAATGAGTGTTTCGATCAAAGTACAATGCTGACGGGAGTATACAAAAGCATAAGGCAAGGCTAGTAGCAAAAAGCTACAACAGCAAGGTATAAACTTTGATGAAACCTTTTATCCTGTAGCTCGTTTTGAAGCAGTGAGAATGTTATTGTCCTTAGCTGCTTAATTGAATTGGAAGGTCTATCAATTTGATGTTAAATTGGCATTTTTGAATGGAGAATTAGAGGATGATGTTTATGTTTCTCAACCTGAAGGTTTGTTGTTGATGGAAAAGAAGATAAAGTCTAGGTTAAAACAGGCTTTGTGCAGTCTTAAGCAAACTCCTCGTGCGTCGTATAATAAAATTGATTCCTATTTTCTAAAAAATGGGTTTTTAAGGAGTGAAAATGAACCTACGTTGTACTTGAAGAAGCAAAAGAGTGAATTTTTGGTGTTGTGTCTTTATGTGGATGACATGATTTATATGGGGTCTAGTGAATCTTTGGTTGCCGAATTTAAGTCATGCATGATGAAGGAGTTTGAAATGTCAGACTTGGGTTCTTTGCAATATTTTCTTGGACTTGAAGTGAAACAGGTTGCAGATGGGATTTTTGTCTCGCAACAAAAGTATGCGTCAAATCTCTTAAAGAAATTTAAAATGGAAAACTGCAAAGTTGCTTTCACACCAATGAATACGAATGAGAAGTTGGAACAAGATGATGGAACGGGAAAAGCTGATGAAAAATATTACAGAAGTTTGATTGGTAGCTTAAATTATTTGTCACACACTCGTCCTGACATTATGTATCTTGTAAGTGTATTGTCTAGGTACATGCATATCCTAGCAAGCAACATCTTGGAATGGTAAAGAGAGTACTACATTATATTGCTGGAACTTATGACTATGGCATTTGGTACGCAAAGGTATCAGCTTTCAAATTATTTGGATTCACTTGTAGCGATTGGGCAGGATGTTTAGATGATCGAAAAAGTACTTCAGGGAGTGTATTTTTTATTGGATCAGGAGCTATTTCGTGGAGTTCAAAAAAACATGATGTTGTAGCCTTATCATCCTCTAAAGCCGAGTATGTTGTTGTAATTGCAACTGGTTGTCAGGCAGTTTGGTTGAGAAGATTACTTGCAGATCTTCAACAAGTACAACAAACATCTACCGAACTCTACTATGACAACAAGGCAACTATTACGATGACAAAAAATCCAGTGTTTCATAACAGAACAAAGCACATTGACATTCGTCATCATTTCATCCGAAGCCTCGTAACAAAAGGTGATGTTGTTTTAAAATTCTGTGGTACAAATGAACAGGTTACAGATATCCTTACAAAATCACTTTCTCAAGTGAAGCATGACTATTTTCGACAACAACTTGGAGTCTGTCGTTTTGAATCAAGGGAGAGTGTTGATTGATTCAAAATCATGTTGTTATGAACTACAATTTTTTAGTCCACATTTTTTACTTAGTCAATAACAAATTAAATAGTGAGGTCAGTTAGTGGGTCATTATTTCCTATTTTTTTGTCTTAGAATTATATAAATAATTGTACTAGTTTGTCTTTTATAAATGCAATTGAAATTTGAACCTTTTTTTCTAAGCCTCTATATTATGTTTTCTTCATTCAAATTCCTCTTCAAATTAAATTCCAACATAGATCGTGCCTGCACAGGAAAGAACACTATTATTGTTGCATATCGGTTATCGACTATAAGAAATGCCCATGTCATGGTTGTAATTGAGGATGCGAAAGTAGTGGATCAAGGATCATGTTCACGTCTACTAAGAAACCATCCTGATGGAAGTTATGCCAGAATGATATAGTTTTGAAGATTCAGACATAACTAGGTCAAAGGAATAACCTCAGGATCAAGTTCTACAGCCAAAGCCAAGGACAATGATGCTATAAGACTTGACTTTCATTCAATTAAATCCGAACATAAACGAAGTAGTCGACGTTGATGCTATAAGAACCAACTCCATAATTTCAGTGCTGATTCTGATGTCTTTCTTTTCTTCCTGGCAATGAAAATCAAAGATAAGCTAGTCATATCAAGATCAAACAGCCGCCACTAAGCTTGTGGTGCAGTCCCCAAGATCTGCCAATGCCAAAACTGGGGGATGAATCTGAAAGATTGCAACTTTGTAAGAAATAACAACACAAGAAGGAAAAGAAAGGAAGTCTGTAAGTTAAGAGATGGTGAACATGAGCTCAAAGATAGAATGAGATAATAAAGAGAAGGGTAGTCGTGGTGTGTTCACTGTAGTTCAATAAAAGACTAAGAGAAAGAGGGAAATTTTCAAATGTTACAAATGTCTCAAGAGATAAAAGATGGTTGAGCAATGGAAATGGTCCTAAATGCACGGCCTTAAGCTCGTGCAATCACTTCACTCCTACGACACCAACTCTAGCAATAAACTCATTCTCAAGAGAGCAAGGACATCGCCACCAACCACAAATACAGCAAGAAACTAGTCCTCAAGAAACTGAACTACATAGAAGATTGATGAAGAGTACAGATATAACATCAATGGAAATGGTCACTCTTGTAGACTGTAGTAGTTCTTCCCATAGCCATTATCGAAGTTGTTCATACTACCACATTGGCCAAGCTCATGGGAAGAGTATGCTGTAAGGATTTTTTAAATCAAACACGTGCGTTTATATGTATATAATTGTATATAAAAGCTGTCATATAAAGTTGAGCCCAATTAATTAAAGTGGTTTAATACATTTATGGTATTTTGGACTTTATACATCTATTTTAAGTGTAGGCTTTATATGTGTAAAAATCGGGTTTATAATTTCTAATTTTATGTTGGACAAAACTAGAAATTAGATTAGATTTTACCCTAATATAAGTGGTTATGGTCCCCAAATTAAACGTACGCTCAATTCTTGTCTGAAATCCCATCATCAGAGAGAAAATAGAGAGTTAGAGAAAACTCTAGAAAAGCTATGCTCTAATTTGGAAGACAAGTCGCAAAATTTCAGTGCAGATTTCACAATGAATTTAGGTATGCTTCTACTTTTATTTAATTTTTGATGATTTGATATGAACGGATCCTGTTTGATTTTAAAGGGATTAAAATCCTACAAGTGATATCAGAGCAAGTTCAAAATTAGGTGATCAAGAATGGTTATTTGGTTTTCTTCTTTTGTCTTCCGTATTGGAGTTTCTTTCGTTTGGCATATATGATTATGTTTCGCTGGTCTTCAGTTTCAGATCTTGCTCTTCGTATATGTATACGGTTCTAATTCATTGATTTGCAAAGTAAAACTTTTAATAGTTTTAAAGATCGTTTCGGTTGTTTTAGCACATAAAGCTTTGGTTTCGGTTTTGTCCGTTGGTTAATAACCTAAAAAAACTTTACCCATTGGATAAAGACGTACTTCCATAATGCTTTCAAAGTTTTGGGGTTCAAAATTTATAATTTCTAGTATGATTTGTTTTGGGGTTCAAAATTTTTGGGGTTCAAAATTTATAATTTCTGGTATGATTTGTAAAATTTTGACTCAATTCTTAATTTTAGCTGACAGGATTGTCAGTGTCATAGCATCAAGAAATTGGAGCTATGATGCTTTCATACAACTTATGTAAAATTTGGTATTAATTTCAGATTTTGGTATTTTAAAGAAATATATAGCATTTGAAATTAAATTAATTGAAGCAACAAATTAATTTAACTTAGAATGTTAAAAAGTTTTGTGTGTATATTATTCATGCGAATATGGACTGGCCGAAAGGAAAGTCAATATTTAGCCCGAATTGCATATACACTTGCGGTGGTAAATGCATGACAATTATTCAGTATAATATGTGAACATTAAATCGGTACTCCAAAGAAAGGTTTATTGTTTGACATGCCTTATTGCCAGGATTTGATCACTACACCAAGTTACCACTTACAAGTTAGTATTTCTGTCCAAAGACTAAATATTAATATTGTGCAAGGTATCTTGTGATGGAGCCCTACCATTATCTGTATATAATTAATTTGGCATATTATAGTGTTGTTATGTGAGATTTTGTTTGTTTTGTTCTCTATTCAATTCTTGGTTCTGCTGCAAATATCTCTGCTAGTGTTAATTCAATTCATATGCTTAATGACACCAATTTTAAGTTATGGAAGGAGAACGTTTTGATTATTCTCGGAATCATGGACTTGGATCTTGCTTTACGAGTCGATCAACCTAATCCACTTATTGGTGAGAATACCTCTGATCAAAAGAGGGAGATGGAAAAGTGGGAAAGATCGAATCGTATGAGCTTGATGATCATGAAACGTGCCATTCTAGAAGCTTTTCGAGGCACTATGTCCGATCAGATTACTACGACTAAGGGTTTCCTTGAGGATCTTGAGCAAAGATTTGCCAAAAATGAAAAGGCTGAAACAAGTACACTTTTGGCAAAGCTTATCTCAATGAGGTATGTAGGAAAAGGAAACATAAGAGAGTATATTATGGAAATGTCTCACATTGCTCCAAAATTGAAAGCACTTAAGTTGGAATTATCCGAAGACTTGTTAGTGCATCTGGTTTTGATATCTTTTCCGGCACAGTACAGTCAATTAAAAGTGAGTTATAACTGTCAAAAGGAGACATGGTCTCTTAATGAGCTTATCTCAAAGAAGAGGAAAGGTTGAAGCATGATAAAGCAGAAAGTGTTCACTTAGCCACAACATCTAAAGACAAAAGGAACAAAAGAAAGAAAACTAAGGAAGCTGCAGTTCCAGCAACATAAAAGAAACAACATAAGGAAGAAAAACCAAGAGGTTGTTTCTTCTGTGATGTTGAAGGTTATGTAAAGAAGCAGTGTACCAATTATCACGCATGGCGTGCAAAGAAAGGGTTGCCTGAGTTGCCAAAACCAAGTAATGGTGAAAGATACATCTATGTAGGAGACGGCAAGTCAGTAGAAGTCGAAGCAATAGGGACTTTTAGATTATTGTTAAGATCTGGATTTTATTTGGATTTAGTTAAGACTTTCGTTGTACCGTCTTTTAGACGGAATTTGATTTCTATTTCTGCTTTGGACAAATCTGGTTATTGTTGTTCA
>JAOSBM010000005.1:35195955-35210766 GCA_027568955.1 Erythroxylum tenue
TATGCATAAAAAGTCACAAACGACACTTATTTTGAATAATTAAAATCTCTCTAAAACGACACTTATTATGAATCAGACGGAGTATAAGAATAGTGGCAATCAATGTTCTTACATATCCTTGTGTTTGCCTGTCGGTAGACAGCAAATTTCAAATGTGTGCACATAATGCAGTGCACAGTGATATATATAAATGCTCTAGTTAACAATCTTTAAACGCGTTCTGATACATATAAAAAGTTACCCTCCAAGTCCAAGGACATGTAGAAGTAGAAGAAATAAGAAACCTCGAGCAGTTGTAGATAGGAACACAAACCCTGCAAGAAGAGTAACTCGATCCTTTTGTTTGTTTGTGTTGGTTGTGGAATGCAAGTTGATAAGTGAAATGTCGAGGAAGCAACCATTCGTTGACAAAAGATCATTCACTAACACCAAACTTTCTCATCCAAGGTCGTCCTTTTCAGCTCACTTCCAAGACTAGTGAGCCTCTCTTCAATCAGAAAAAAGTCCTGTTTGAGTCTTTTCTGACAATATTTCCTATCATCACATAATATCAACTTGTTGACTTTTTCTCTTTTGGTTTTGAGATTATCACAACATAGGCTATACAAAAACTATAAATTCTCTTTTATTTAGCAATTTCTTAGGTTAAATGTATTAGACCAAAATTGACTAAATATGATAAAAAGACTTATAGTTAATAAGTAATTAATGTTCAACCAACTAGTTAGTCATTAATACCAATATTGCATTTTAAGGTACAAGGAGCCCCCTTTTCTGAACGTATTAAATGCTCTGCTATGCTTTGAATAGTCAACATAAATACATATTCCAGTCAGAAATGGACTAATACTTAGGCGCCTAATATGCTCCATATAATAACTTTCTTAATTCAAACTTTAATGTATTTAAAATAAGTGTCGTTTTAGAGGAATGCACACTTATTAAGAAAGTTAACGAAATATTTGATATACCTTTATTGATTACATGTTAAAATGTCTTGAAAATATAATTTCTGTAATCTGTGTAATTAATATGTGAGAAAAATTAAAGGTTAATTTTGGAAATAAAATCATAAATATGCATAAAAAATCACAAACGACACTTATTTTGAATAATTAAAATCTCTCTAAAACGACACTTATTTTAAATAGGAGGGATATGATTTACTTCATAGTTAGGCAAAAACATAGCCCGAACTGAAACACCTTTTTTTAGTTTTCAAGAGGTAATTACGGAGAACCGTGTTTCTAAGACCCTACCATACTAAACTGGTGAAACTATCGAATGTTGCATTAAGTGACATGTTTCATGCATAAGAGTTTAGTTGGTCCCATGGCTGTCCTAACGAAGATTCAGGTAGGCTTCCACCGCTCTTGACCGTCCTCCCTCTTCTATGCTCTTCCATTATAATGGAGTCAGAAAATAACAAGATTCAAGTCTTCTGCACAAGCTCTCCTCTAAATTCCCTTTCATGTTCTCCAAAGGCATGAAAAACAGCAGAGAGAGCATTAGAAGCTTGATGGTTTTGAAGCATCTTATCCAAAAGTTGCAGCTGGTTCCCTCACTTTTGGCACCAAGGCGACTAACAAATATCAGTGACAGTGATTCCAAAGAAAAGAACGAGGTTGGAACAATAGTTCCTAAAGACGTGAGGAAAGGACATTTTGCAGTTGTTGCAGTGCAGGGTAATGGAGAACCAAAAAGGTTTGTTCTGGAGCTGAACTACCTTAGTAATCCAGCCTTCTTGAGGTTGCTGGAGCTGGCTAGAGAGGAATACGGGTTCCAACAAAGAGGGGTTCTTGTTCTTCCTTGTCAACCTGAGGAACTAGAAAAGATTCTGGATGACGAGTAAAGGTCTACTAAAATGGTCCAACACATCACATTGGTAAATTCGTAATGTCTACACATTATTGGGTAGGATTGTAGGAAGACAGATGTCTAAAACTTGTTCTTTCATTCTTTTCGGGATTTGTGGTAATCTACATGTACAATGCTTTGCTTTGTGAGCTTCCAGTTATCGTCGATTCCCCTATATGCAAGGAAATAGCTACATCCTGAAGCGGCAATTCAGCGTTTTGAGTACTAACCATCAGTGGCTAATTTGTTTACAACTATAATTTCAACTCTGCAAGCTGTCTCACATATTAGATCAGTACTAAGTTCTGTCATCACTACTAGTGCAGTAGCACTTGTTTCCAGAGATTTTCAATTGTGTTATTCATTTTCATACATTCTGAATCGTTGCTCGTTCACTATTCACATATCTTCTGAATATACAACTTTTGATCGAACTATGCAGTAAATTGCACAGCATGACAGAGGATGAAAGGAAAGGTCCTAACTTAAAAATCAAGTTTTATTTTACCTCTGAACAATTATTTGGGCCTACAGGTTCTCTCAAGCAACTGGATATTGCCATGACAGCAGATTCAACAGATGTGTCCTCCCCCTGATTTTACAATCAATCCAAAATAAATAACTTCCTAACAATCTTCATAGTTAACCACAAAGCATTATTACCATAGGGGCAAATCGTGAATTTACCTTTTCTTTCCAATAGAACATGTTTCCGTATTTCCCTGCCAAGCGGCTCCAGAAGCTACGCGGAATGTCTAGATCGACAGAAGCCCCCACATTGAAGTTTAGTATATTTCCTGGTTTAAAAAAATAGCTTAGCTGAATAATTGCTGATATAGTCAAAATAACAAGGTCTTGAATCGTATTACCAAATGTAGGATCAGCCACAAAGACAATAGTTCTATCATCTACTTGCCAAAAATCTTTAACTGCCAACCCTGGAACAGTTTCATTAATCAACTGATTAAGATCCTGTCTTCAAATGCCAAAAAGATTCAACAAAAAGAAAAGGATAGATTAAAATGCAAATACTACCTGGTGTTTCAGGATAATTTTGAGCTAGAACTCTCAACTTGAATCCTGTATCCTTTTCAATATCTGCTATCTCCTGTGCCAATCTTTTCTCCTGTGAATTACAGTTAAAATGCTGAAGATGTAACACATTCCATCTTACATTGTTTCATATTCGTCTCAAATACAAGTACTCTAAGCATTTTGTTAGTTTCAGAGTTGGCACTTAAGTGAACAAAATATTTAACTATTTGGAGTTAGAAAAAGAAAAAATTTAGAACCATGTTTCACTCTTGATAAAACTACAAATCTCATACGATATAAGCTTCAACACATAAAACTGCTCATCTAAAAGCATCACACAGTCAACAGGTCACACCGAGTATAAGTATACAAAACTGAAAAAGCAAATATCGATCAAATTCTAAGTCCAATAGTCTCCCAGACACGAACAAGTGACATAAACGTGTGACTAAAAGAGAAACCACACCTGGCCATCAGAAAGAAATCCGGCCACATCTATTACTGTAGTGAATTCTTTAGGAAGCAATTCCGGCTTGTTCACACCAACTTTTGCCGAAGCAATCCCAACTCCTGCAATCACAAACTGTCATTATCTTGATAAAGATGCCATATAATCTGATAAGCATTAATCACAGAGACTAAGACATACTTGCCTGAGAGAGAGAGACAGAACGTGAGAGCCCCAGAGAGCGCAAAGTTCAGAGATTTGGAACCAGTTTCGTGGACCCAGTTGCGAAATTTGATCGATTTTTCATTTGGAGAGACAGAAGCCGTGACACGTAGCGTAGTCGCCGGACGCGAAGTTGTTCTAAGCCCAAGAGATGACGGTAGATGAAGGAAAGCCATACGTTCTTTTTTTTGTTCTAATCGGGACCCTACAACTAAAAGCGCAGTAGTTTAGTTTTGTTTATGTTTCTGGTTATAACGAACAACCGACAGTTGGAAGCGCGTGCAGTGGCCGCGGAAGGAGATGAATGGAAACTTTTTCTACTAATTTCATGCTACTATGCTAAAGAAATCTTTGATACAAGCTACTAAATTTCCACATAGACAACGAAACTGATACATTATCTTGGTATTATCATTTGTGGGGAGATTTGTAAGAGAAATTTAGAAGATTAGAACCATCTCTACTGAACTTTCAGTGTCATAGTGTTTGAGAACGGCTCAGTGATGAACTAAATAAGGCCGCAGAAGAAAATTATGTACACGAAGGTTTAATCAAAACAGCTCCTGACTGGAACGAGTATGGTTATAAAGTTCTAAGGCCTGAGACGTTAGGAAGGGTAATTCCTTCAAGAACATGATTTTACGATTTCAGTATCATTTGGTTCTATCATTGAAAATCCAGCAGTCATCATTCCAGACTTGGTTTAGATTTCACATTTCAGTGGAAGGTCAGTAATGTCTCACTTGCACTTCCTCATGATTTCATTATTACCAACAAGAGGGTAAGCATCAGAAGGCAACTTAATGGACCATGACAATTCGGAGACAAATCATCCAGCTCCTAGTTGAAGGTCTTTCATCCACAATAACAAGCCAAGCTTAAAAAACTGGGGAAAACATAAGCTGGCATTTCCAGCGATTTCCATTGTGCAGAAAGGATCAACAAAACATACACAAACAGAAACCTAAGGGAAGTAGACCGGCCAGTTGTAGTAATACGAGTCCCGGTGGTCTCTGTCCATGTACTCATTCCACTGCAACAAATTGAGACCCAGACGAGTTTAGTATTGAATGCAAAGCAAACATTTTGCTGTAACTACGAAGTGGTACGACAATGAAAAAGTAAAACATCAAGCTTGCAGAATGTTAGAAGTTAATCAAACCAATACCTTGAAATTATATGGTTGTCCCTTTTTCATTGCTTTCTTCCAATGGTACTGCTCAAATAAAAATGCCTTGTCATGCCAGCTGCAGATTGAAGCATATCAAAATGTAAGAAATATTGTAATTGTAAGCAATCAGCAAAGCAGATCATTGAAACATACTAGCAAGGATAATTTTCTATTGTAATGCAGCATAAAAAAACAAAATAATCACAATTTTAACCTCATCAACCAACAATACCCACAATAACCATGCTAATACAGTCAAACATTCTTGCAACACAAAAAGCTTCCAAACGCGTAGAGTTCAACCACTGTAATCCAGACGTGAGAGCATCTCGAAGACAATGTTTCCCCTTTAAGGTTTTAAGGAAGAAAAGTTAAATCCTAAACCACCCAATCTCATAAAGAACATGGAACACAGCTCATGCATACCCATTTAATCACTTAGATTTCACTGCAAAATGTCTATGAACTATGAACCAATTTAGAGCAGGAACAAAGCAATGATTGCCACACCTTTCTGAAAACAGTGGAAATGGTGATAGGCGAAAGTGGCAAAGATTTAAGACATTGAATAATCAGAGAAATAGTGCCTAAACTACTAGCCATCAACTACTAGCCATCCAAACATCAAGTGAACTAAGAAAACTAAAGTCCACTCTCATATTTTTCCCATACGAGCAATCCAGTCTTAGGATTTGGATAGATAAATTTCAATCAGAACATTGGGAGCAAACAGAAACTAAAACGTAAACGCCCATCATTTCGATTAAAATCCAGTACTATCTGGGTTCCATGCAATCCTATTTCTAATTTGGTGCAAAAAAGACCGTGAATCTCATTATCTTTATCTTCCTCAAAAAACAAGCTCAATAGCCAATACCAACATCGCATCATTCAAAGCATAACCCTTTGATATTGAACAAAAAACCAAAGGCAATGAGCATAATCAAATTGATAAGGAAAATTTAACTTAAAAAAAAATTAGTCTTCAACCCCATGAATTAAAATTATCTTGTAAGAGCCAAGAATCCCTATATCAAGCAGAAGAAAAGTTAAGATTATAGAAACTGAAAGCATACTTGAACTGATTGGTAAGGTGCCACATGTAAGGGTCGAACCAGGTGAGCACAGAGAAAGCACCTGACCCGATCCATATGTTCCAAAACCGTTCAGGGTCCGCATGAGGGACTCCCGGGTCACCCCTGTAAGCATTTCCAAAGTACTTCTCCATATCGCTCTTTCTAGTCTCCTCAGTCTCTTTATCGCTTCTTAGTTCACTTACAGTATAGATAGACCCAGACAAGATAGACACAAGACCTTATCTTTCCTCGTGATATACTTGAGTCTCTCATCGGGACAGGCCCAAACCTGGTCCATTCAAAAGTTTGAAGCCCGACCCGAGTTGTCCCCGAGTAGTTCAAATTGTTTACTCGAGCGACGAGACAATGGAATTACAAGTATCAAGCCATCGTGAGAGAGCTCTCTATAAATAAAAGACTCGATTTTTCGTTTTGGGTACGCAGCTTCCGTCTGTTCTCTCTCGATCTCTCACTTTAGGGGTTTTCAATCCTCAATTTTCCCTCCAAAATTCACATCCAAAAGAACCAAAACCCTGAAGTTTGGTCCTTCGGATTAATAAAAACCCTAGGATTTTGCCTTCATTTTATTTCATCAATGCTTTGCAATTGTTTCTCTACTTCAAGTTCTTTACTTTCAGTCTCCATTTCTGCTTTATCCAACTCCAATTTGGTTGGGGGGCCATTTTTGCTATGTTGAGTTAATTTCTGCGTGCTAAACTTAGGATCCCATCTTTGTTGGACCGTTTGTTCGCGGAGAAAATTGGGAAGGGAAAACGAGGAAAGATTCAAATTTTGGATGATTATTTGATGTTAAATAACAGGGAAATTTTAGAAAAGCTCTAATTTTGACATGTGGGTTGAAATATGAGAAATGGAGGTGCAAGGAATACATCGGGAAGACCCAAAGCAGATGAGTTTGGCCGCGCAGTGGCGAGAGTTGCAGTCGCGCAGATTTGTTTGGGTTTGGGGTTTCAAGGTTTTAAAGAATCGGCTGTGGATTCGCTCACGGAGATTACAATCCGATACCTCAGTGACTTAGGCAGGAGTGCAAGATTCTACTCGAATTTATCAGGTAGAACCCAATGTAATGTTTTTGATATAGTTAGATGTTTGGAAGACTTAAGCATTTCAGGGGGGTTTGCAGACACATCAAGTTCTGGTAATTGTCTTGTTAGTTTCGGAACAGTTAGACAGATAATTGAATTTGTGGGTTCTAGTGAAGAGATCCCCTTTGCACAACCAGTTCCTAGGTTCCCGGTTAGTAGAGATGCGAGGTTAATTCCTAGTTTTGTGAAAATGGGTGAGGCCACACCTGGGAAACATATCCCCCCTTGGTTGCCTGCGTTGCCGGATCCTCATACTTACTTGCATACACCTATGTGGAATGAGAGGGTCTCTGATCCTCGTGCCGAAAAGATTGAACAAGCCAGGCAACGGAGGAAGGCAGAGAGGGCTTTGTTGGGTTTGCAACAGAGGTTGCTCGCTAATGGTTCCATTGAGGCTTCCACCTCTGCGGATAGAAATGGCGAGGATAAGGAATTAGGAGTAGCTGAGAGTAATATTTCTGTTGCTGTGCCATCCAAATCTGAAGAGATGGATGTTTCTGCAGTTGTTTTGCCAGACAAGTTGAAAGATCATGTTTCTGTCATGGATGCGTTTGCACCAGCTATTGAAGCATTGAAAGAAAGAAGACTTGGTGATGATGGAGATAGTGAAAGAAGAATGCTTCCAGAGAAGAGGCCCACCGTAAACTTTAGGCTCAAAGCTAGAAAGAAGATGTTAGGCGAATCTTTGGATTTGAGGCTTTCTAAAAAGGGTGAAGGGAGGATGAGACGCTGGTTAGGAAGGGATGAGGAGAGAGACGACAGAAAGAGGAGGGCAGAATATATACTCAAACAATCTATGGAAAACCCACAAGAACTCACTCTGTTGTAAAGTAATTCATTGACTGACTGGCTAATTCAGGGATTGTTTGTAGCAATGGGTGCTAGGTGCTCTATCGTGTAGCATATAGTTCTTGAATAGGTGTTATGAGGTTCTTGTTTGAGTCCCATTAGTCCTACGCTAACAATTTATAAAGGTATGTCAGAGCTTGTCTCATTGTGGCTTTGGCTTCCACATCAACGTATCTTCTCTTTTTGTTCCACCATTCAATGGTTTAACAGTGCATCAACTTGTTTCTGAAGATGTTTATACTTCTCTGATTGAAATCATCTGTTACTTCTGATGCTTTTTCCTGTTATTTGATCTATTTGTTTACTTGTTATTTGTTTTGATATGCAGTAAAAGGATATGTGTACACACTATGCAAGTCTGTCAAAAGTAGCATATTGCACTATAGAATATTTCTGTAGGTAATTTTACATTTAAAATTTTTAAAGGGAGATTAGATGAGTGATTCTGCTTAATGAAAGAAACAGTTGCATCCTAACTTATGTTGGGATCGACTATAGCAATCCAGCAAGAAGAAAAGAAAAGATGCATTTCAACTTAGAGATGCATAGATAGAATTTGTCTCCCTAAGTTTTATTACTGTGACCTTCCTAGTAGAATATAGAACTAAGGTTTCATGTCTGCCTATCTTCCATATACTTAACCATTCCTTTCCATGTTTGGTGAGATTCATATGTTCACGATAGAGATGTTAATTAAAGTTACTTGTTATGACCACATGATAATTTTTTTATTTTAGTGCTGTTGTTCATGAGATAATTCAATCATTCTGGTACTTTACTTCAGAGGATCCCTGCATATACTATCCTGTTGTTTTATAATATCATTTTGAAAATATTCTGGGCTGGGCTGTTGCAGTAAATGTTTGCAGCACCATCTTGATTGAACTTTAATATGTTGCTGCTGAGGCTTGTGGCTTTAGAAATAAACTGAAGGATACAATACCTATCAATATGGCCATGAAGTTATTAACTGTAGCATAGTTCTGATGAACACAATTGCTCTAGGCTATTTAAGCATGTGGTTTGCAACGTAAAATGGTTATACTGTACCATCAAGTGTCCTTTGCATTTTTCAAGGTTGTAGATCTATTTTACCAAAAGAAAAAAGTCCTAGATTCTTTATAGCTTTTTTACCAAAAGAAAAAGTTCCTAGATTCTTTATAGTTTCTTCTTTCAGTCACCTCCCAGGGACTCATAAATTGTTATGCAATTATTGCAATATGTGAGACAAATTTGTGATTGAAAGAATCTCAGGTATCTTTTTATATGTGAAACTTTTTTGTTAAGCCTTGGTTGCTATGACTGAGGAGCTTTTCAAATTTGACAGAGCCTAATCATGTGCCAGCAAAACTCTCATTTATATAAAGTTTCGATATTGCCCTTTTTATTGCTTATGTTCACTATTTCTAGTGATTCCATTCCGTTTGCTGTCAAATCATCGAATATCAGCCCTGTTTCTTTGTAGTCGCAGTAAATTACTGTCCAGACTACATAAAAGAGAAATGCATAACTGTAAGTGCCATTGGTTACGTACAGTGTGCGAGGTGTTGTTTTCACACGGTTATCTGAATTGGTAGGTGTTGATTTTATGATAGGTTTTGGCTGCCAAGTGAAAGGGATAAAAACGAGCTTGCATTTATTCGCCTAGTTTTAGGGTCCTAAGGAAAAGATTTTGTTTGAAGTATAGTGTTGTTCGAAAGATCTTGGAATTTGAGAAATGGATGCTTGGTATTGGAAAAACCATCCAACTGGTTTCCAGGATATAAGTATTAAGTTTTATGATGCAAAATCTATTGTGCAACTCAAAACCTCTGACGTTATATTTATAATCCATAACCTTGTATGGATGCCCCATGAGACCACAACTAAATGATAAAAGGTAAGAAATTCCATGGCTATAGTCAACTTCACATCATATTCCAGGAGCTATCCAGAGTGAAAATAGACAGATTACTTACATTACTAGGGATGCTCCGTTCACAGAACCAGAAATCATGCCAAAGCGGTGAACCTAACCTTGCTCCAACTGGAAGGTAGACTAATGTAATTAGTTCATAACCCTTAGCTAAGGGCATATCATTACTTTAATTGAAAGCATCTTCCAAGGCAAGAACAAGGTCAATAATCGATCAATTAAAGGTGAAACTATATAAAATACAAACATTAATTAGAGCTTAGTCCGTTCCATCCCAAATTAGGTAGAGTTTCTTCAGATTTTTATGATCCAAATTATACAAGAGTATAGATAAATAGCCACATTGCCTGTTCTACTCTTAACTGGGGATGGATTCAAAGGAACTTCTCTGGTATTACTAAACCTTCCCGCATGCAAAATACAAACCTTAGGGACAACTTAAACACTACCTGCACGTTAGTTTATGTCTTACAATCAATCAGTTGTTTATAAATTTGGGTTTCTCTGCTTCCTTTGCTTTCCTTCCCCGTTGTTGCTCTAGCACATTTATGTTCCAGTAGAAATAATTGCCAACAAAATTGTCTCTAACTTGCTTTTTTCTTATGTTCTTCAACTTCCCTTCCCCGTAAAGTACCAAGTATCTCTGCTTCCAATTCCCAACCTTAGAAGGATCAGATTTGGAAATGGACTGAACGGGCAAAGATTGTAGGCAATTTAACTTGCACTTGAAAAAAGAACACAAAGGTCATTAGACTTAAAATGCTAATCCATTCGCGAGGATTATTAATAACATATGCTGTTGCATGGTTAAACTTTGAACTGCTATGCCTTGCTTATAAAGGGGCTCTGGTGAAGAACAGAAGAAGACCCCGTTGACCGTTGTTGCCACATTCTATGAATTGTTTTAGCTATATGAGCTAAAGGACACATGTATTAGCCTTTTGGGTTGCCCAGAGATGAACCAAACTTGCGTTTGTTTGATTGGTTATCTTTTGATACCAACATCGTTACAGTAGAAACAAGCAATCGCAAGATGTGGTGTGTTTGCCTCTTCACTCCAGTGGTTGCTACCGTAAGAAGGTGTGGTTGTGAGCTATCACGACAATAGCAAGTGGAAGAACACATATTCAGATAGTGTGATTTGGCTGGTGTCAAAGAGGGAATTAGGTGGTGAGTAGACTAGGGAAGATAAGGCTCATTGTCCCCTTGATTACGTTATGATATGGCTGGCTGCAGCAGGTTAGAAAAGAGGTTCTCGCTAGCAATCCGGAGATGGTGCTATGAATAGTGACAGTGGTGGAAACTATCACAAGGGGCGACGCGATGCTATGGTTTCCTTTGGGTGTTAACTTTTCTTAAGAAGAAGGCGCTTTGTTTGGCTACATGATTATAATAACTCGAGGCCTGGTTTGTTAGTTACAAGATTATAATAATATAAGGCTAGAATAAGGGGAGTTTCATAATAGGGTTAGGCTATTCTAAGGTTAAAATAAGTTTGTTTGGATATAGATTTAACTTTTTTAGTTTTTAGATTAAAGTAACTTCAAGTATGGAATAATATATATTTAATTTAACTCAATTTTCAAATATAATTTAAAAGAGTTCTAAATTCAAAATAATTGTAAAATCAAATATGTTATTTTTCTTAATTTGATTAAAATTAACGATCAGATTGATTCCTAATTTAGATTTTAAAATTACTTTTTAGAATTATAATTAATTAAATTTTAATTTAGATTAAAATTAATTATTTAGACTCATCTATATTTAAGAAAAATATTTTCTTAGTCTAATTAAGAAAAATGTTTTTAATTAAAATTATTTATTTTAATTTGAGTGAGATAAATTAAATTTATTATTTTATTTCTTCAAAGAATTGGTATCCTATCTTATTTAGAAAAATATTATTAATTTGAATAATAAATTTCTTGATTTATTAGAAAAACATATTTTTCCTTGGTTAAATTTAGAAAATTTTCATTTATTAATTGAGAAAGAGAACTTTCTTTAATTTTTTTAAAATGCTTTATAATCTATTAAAAATATTTTTAATTAATTAAGAAATTGGTCTATATATAAATCAATTAAATGATTTTTAATTAAATTTAAAATATTTTATTTAATTTTGAATGTGATTTTCTTCAATATTAGAACACATTTTTCTAATTAGATGAGACATAATTTTCTATTTAGATTATAATGTCTTATTTGTCATAAAAAGTTTTTCTAAATTATAATAAGTAGAAGAGTAATTTGTTAAAAATGTTTTTAATTAAATTTATTAATGAAGTCAAGATAATTGAAATGGTTTATAATTTTAATTTAAAAATTATTTTCAAATCAAATTAATTCTATTCCTACTATTTAATTTATGTAGGAATCATTAGGGTTAATCTAACTTAATTATCCAAAAATTGAAAATTTTATTTTAGATTATGAAAATTATGTTAGGAAGTAGAATCAAACAAGGGTTTAATGTTTAATGTTTATTATTTGATTATATTTGGGTAATAAGTTGCATGCTTATATAAATGTTTGATGTATTTTATGTATATATTGGGTTATATGTTTAAATATACGTCATTTTACATGTAATGTGTAATTAATGAGATCATTTAAAATTGAATTTCTCGTTAAATATTAAGTATATGTTTAGAGTTAATTGTTGTCTTCCATTATTATAAGAATAAATCAGATTTCTATTTATTAATAGGCATATTAAGCAAATCAAAGTCGATTTAATTCAAATATGTTTAGTATGATAATAATTTCTACTTAAATAAATTTTTTTGTATGGATCAGGAAACCCATGATTATATGAATTTAGACATAGGGTTTTGAATAAAATATAAGATATACTTTGACAAGAATTGTCACCAAAGAGATTTATGAGTTATATAAGATGTGATTGATAAAATTATTTTCTACCTAATTTAAGTTTGGTTGATTTGCTGAGCATATTTAAGATTAGCTAAATTTGAATAGGATCCTAGCCTAAATGAGAGGTTAAAATAATCTTTTTAGAATAGTAATAAGAATTATTATTTTGGAAAAAACAATGGAAGTAACCAATATTATCCAAGTCCTAATCTTATTTGGTTGTCATAACATATAACCTATTACTTAATTTTCTTATATTTATATTTTGTTCTGAGTAAAAATTACCTTTGTTTAGTTTCGTTGATACTGAGTGTTAGTGAACCAAATTTCTTAGACCTAAATTAGGTTTGAGAAGAGTTGTCAAAGTTAGATGCACTAAAAGAAAATTAGTAATTAGCGATGAAAATTTACCGACGAAAATGAAATTGCCAAAAATTACCGACGAAAAACCATGATCTGGTGGTACAATTGTCGGAAAAATTTTCATTTTACGACGGAAAAACACTCGTTGGTAAAAATGAAGGGAAATCATCCCAGCAAATTTTCCAAGAAATATAGCGATGGTAAAAAATATATGTCAATAAAGAAAGCGAGAATACTTGGCGGAGTAAAAAAGTTATAAGTTTACCGAAAGTTATTTCGTCGGTAAATTTAAGACGTAAATGTCATCGTTTACTTTTGCTTCAGCGTTTAAAAAAAAATGAAAATGACGTCGTTTGGTGCCCCCTATTTCACCTTCTCCATTGCAGCACCATTTTTTCTCTCTTCTGTCGTTATCATCCGATTGTGCCTCTCATTGTTCCACCACACGTCATCATTGTGCCAACGTGCGTCCTCAGCGTGCCACTATCCTTGGTGTGCCACCACACCTCATCTCTGTCGCTACCGAAGGCCACCGCACATCGCGACCACACCTCCTTGTCGTCGTCGTCACATCTTCTTCAGGCACTGTATAATTGTCTCTCGTGCACTACTCCTCGTCGCCGTCGTGGTTCAAATGTATGAGTTCATTACGACGTCGTTTAGTTCTGTAAATGTGGACTTGGTTCTGTAAATGTGTCGACAGTAAATTTTGTCTCTTTGGTTCGTCTAAAGTTATCTTTGAATGATTGAATGTATGTATGGAGCATGAGTATGAAGCTCTGATCACTTAGAAGTGATGGATAGTGGCTGTGATATGAGGATATGCATATTGAACTTTTTTCAGTAGATAGGTTAGTTTATAGTAGCCACAGAAAGCAAATGATGCTAATGTGAAATGAGGAGATGCTAATGTGATATAAGTATAATTTATATTTAAGTTATTAACTTTTTAAATTTTTTAGTTAAGTGTCTAGATTTTAAAGAATCAAATAATTTAGTTTAAAAGGTTGTTGATCATTAATATTTTGTTGATACTATAGATGAAATATGTAAAAATTGATATTTAAAAGATTTACGAGATATTTTTTACATCATTTTTAAATAATTGTTCATAAAATTTTGAAGTGCTTCAACATTCCATTTTTGGGCAAAGCATGATCATGAACCAAAAGTTTGGAAAGTGAGTAAAAAATTCAACTATTTGATGGATTAAGCAAAATGGAAGTTCTATGATAATTAAAGGTGCTTGCAAAAGCTTTATGTTTAAATTCTTACATATGTGGTAGATTTGGACATATAACTTCCTTCATTATATATTATAATTGCTAATAATAGTCATCTTCTTAGAAGTTAAATGTGAGTTATTGTAATAGAACTACCAAAATACTATATTTAAATCTAGTGTCACCATATATATGCATACTTAGTGATGGAAGAGGGGTTAATTAGTTGATTCAAACTTAGAATTTTAAAAAAAAAATTATGTCTAACTCAAAATATAAGAGGTTTAATCCAACCTAATTCATTATCATTCCTAAACTCCAGCCACGTGAATATCACTATTTTCATAGGGTATGACCTTTTCCAGAGTGTTTAGAATGGAGGGATAACAGTTAACACTTTTTATTCAAGCCTTATACCTTAATTGTCCGCTCACATTTGAAACATTTATTCTAAAAATATAAAGACTTAAAATAGCTAATACATCAAACCATTTATATTTCCTAAATTTAATTATCTCGTAGTGGTATCATTTTATAGTAATTATTTTTAACACTCATATCAGTTAGCTTAGAGGCCGCTTGGTTCTATTTCTGTTTTTCTGTTGCCGTTTTCAGTTTTCGTTTTTAGTTTTTTGTTTCTGTTTTTCTTTCAAATAAAAACAAAAA
>JAOSBM010000005.1:35221827-35235639 GCA_027568955.1 Erythroxylum tenue
GTTTTCATAATTTTTGAAAACTGAAAGAAACCAAAACCAAAAACAAAAACTAAAAACTCAACCAAACAAGTTTTTTTACTAAATTTGAAAACAAAAATAAAAAACCAAAAACAACAACCAAAACAAACACCCCCTTAGTTGACTACCTTTCTACATAAGATTCTTTGAACACTCATTTTTTTCTTTCCGATAATAAATTAAAGTAATCATGATCATTTTTGTTTCAAAGTAGTCTGGTCATATTGCTCATGAAACTTATAAACTTATGTAGAAAACTATTATAGTTTTACTCCTTTTGTGTGTCAAATATTATCTATAAAGTTAGAAAATTAACTATAAAAAAGAGTTTGATGGATTTTAACTTCAAAATTCTTAAATTGATGTTCACGACGTCTTTGCATTTTATCTTGCATACTTTTAAAGATGAAGCAGATTTTTATGCCGGTTGTAGTCCTTTTCAAATAGTGGTGCATTCCCACTAGTTAACTAATACGAAATATTCTTTTTTCAGGCCCTATTTTATGTTGAAGAGTGTCATTCATCCTTCTTCTTTGTTGTCTATAGTTGTCCATCCATCCAGGTAAGTCATCCAACTAATGTCTACCATATGTGTTGCTTTAATAATACATTAATTAGATGCGTTTGAGTTTTGAGTGAATGCAAAGGAGGTCTTGATTTTGTGTTGTTGCTTAGAATATTCTTATAATCATTGATGAGTTTTTATGTTCTTCTTTAATAGTCTAAGTATTTATGTTTGGGTTATGTTTGAATCATTGATGAGTAGATGTATGATTACATAAGTATTTACTGTATGTGGAATGAGTTTGAGATCTTATGGATGAATTGAGGCATAATAAACTCCTAGGTGGTATATAGGATGGAAACCCGTGATGTAGTTCCTATGAGACTTATCGATGAAAAATTCCACGAGCTTAAGAGTCAAAGCGAGAACTTGGTTTCTTGATTCATAGGTGTAGACAATGCCACATACCATAGTATTGAAATCAATTATAGGTGATTAATTCTATTGATTAATACTTCAACTTCAATGTAATTAATTCAAACTTAGTATTAATACAAGAAATTTATAGGCTTAATGGACATGACCGTTTTTTGCATAATAAACCCCTAGGATGGTTTATAGGTTGGAAACTTGTGATGCAACTCCCGTGAGGCTTATCGGTGAAAAATTCCACGAGCCTAAGAGTCATAGCGAAAACTTGGTTTCTTGATTCACAGATGTAAACAATGTCACGTACTATAGTATTGAAATCAATTGTAGGTGATTAATTCAATCGATTAATACTTCAACTTTATTGTGATTAATTCAAACTTAATATTAACACAAGAAATTCATAGGTTCAATAGACATGACAATTCTTTGCATAATAAACCCCTAGGATGGTATATAGGCTAGAAACCCGTGATGAAGCTCCCATGGGGCTTATCAGTGAAAAATTTCACGAGCCTAGGAGTCACATCAAGAACTTAGTTTCTTGATTCACAGGTACATACAATGCCACATATCATAGTATTGAAATCACTTGTAGGTGATTAATTCAATTGATTAATACCTCAACTTCAATGTGATTAATTCAAACTTAGTATTAACATAAGAAATCCTTATGTTTAATAGACATGACAGTTCTTTGCATAATAAACCCCTAGGATGGTATATAGACTGGAAACCCTTGATGCAGCTCTCATAAGGCTTATCGATGAAAAATTTCACGAGTCTAGGAGTCACAGCGAGAAATTAGTTTCTTGATTCACAGGTGTAAACAATGCCACATACCATAGTATTGAAATCACTTATAGATGATTAATTCAATTAATTAATACTTAGAGGATATTGTGTAAAGTTTAAATGTTTTGTAAACTTAGGGGATTTGAAAGATACTAACTATGAAATCACTTTTTTAAATTAACAATTTTACATAAATGAGTAATGTTGATAGATCTTAGATGTACAGACGATTAACACATGACGGTTTCATTAATCATGAGTTTGTTTAGGGAGTTGAAGCTTTTATTCATTATGCATGTTCTCAACCTGCATATGTGGATGACCCAAATATCAAATGTCCATGTAAAAAGTGCAAACATATTTGTTTCCTTCATATTGATGAAGTGAATGGCCATTTGTTGAGAAAAAAGTCTGTTCCAAATTATTTTGAGTGGACATGACATGGGAAGCCAGTGATTTGTAGCACCTCAAGGGGTAATGACGTAAACTCGACAGTAAATATGGATGAGTTTGAAGGTGGGGTTAGATTTAAAACAAATGATATGGGTGCAACTGAAAATCCTTATATGTAAATGGATTATGATGCAACCGGTTATACCTTTCAGGAAAATATAGAAAATCTTGAAGAAGAACCAAACTCACATGCAAAACAATTTTTTGACTTACTACACTCAGCTGACCAAGAGTTATGGCCAAATTGTGAGACAGTGACTCAATTGTCCTCTATTGCTCAAATATTGAACATAAAGTCTGAAGGGCATATTTTTTTATCATAGTTTTGTTAAAATTATTGGATGGTATAATGAATCATTACCTCCTGATCACATAGTGGTTGATAGTTTTTACAATATGAAAAAACTTATTAGGGGTCTTGGTTTGCCTGTTGAAAAAATTGATTACTGCAAATTAGGATGTATATTGTATTGGGGAGATGATGTGGAATTATAAGAGTACAAATTTTGTGTTCAATCTAGGTTCAAGCCTAGAAAGCATTCTATAAAACAGAAATTAGTATCCTGGAAGCGGATGTATTATTTCCCGCTAACTCTAAGACTTCAAATACTATATGCTTTTGATGTTACTGCATCTTCCATGAGATGACATAATGAACACAAACATGAAGATATAATAATGAGTCATCCATCAGATGCACTAGCATGGAAATATTTTAATGACAACCATTTTAAGTTTGCAGCTGAAAGTTGAAATGTTAGGTTGGGATTGTTGATGGATGGATTCCAAACTTTTGGTCAATCCGATCAATAATATTTGTCATGGTCAATCATAATTACTCCTTATAATTTTCTTCTATAGATGTGTATGAATGAGACATATATGTTCTTGACAGTGGTTGTGTCAGGGCCTATAAATCCAAAGCACAAAATTGATGTATTCTTACAACCATTGATATCTGAATTACATCATCTTTGGGAATATGGTGTGGAGATATATGATGTGTCTCTGAAACATAATTTTATGTTGAGAGAAACTTTGATGTGGACTATTAATGATTTTTTGGCATATGCTATGTGTTTTGGATGGAGCACAACAGGGAAATTGGCTTGTCCTTATTGTGGCAATGATTTTAATGCGTTTTATCTTTTAAACGGGGGCAAAACATGTTAGTTTTACAACTACAAAAAATTTCTTCCTCTAGATAATCCATTTAGGTGTAATAAACAAAAGTCATTAAAAATAGGATGGTATAAACACCTCCTCACCCTCACAAAGTTGGTGAAGAGATATTGCAGGAGATTGATGAATTAGGGTTGCTAAAAGTTACAGAACTTGAAGCTAATGAAGTTAATATAAGAATTAGTAAAAACTTTAGTTGGAGAAAACAAAGCATCTTTTGGGATTTGCCATATTGAAAAACTAATTTTCTATGTCATAATCTAGATGTGATGCATATTGAAAAAATATTTTTGACAGTTTGTTCAATACTATAATGAATATTAAAGGGAGGAAAAAGGACAATACAAAATCATGAGCTGATTTAAAACTATTTTGTAGAAGGAATGAGTTAGATAAAGATCTTTGCATTGGTAAATATCCGAAAGCATATTACACTTTGGACCAAAAACAAAAGGAAATTTTATGTGAATAGTTGAAAAATCTAAAGTTTCTCGATGGTTATGTTTCAAATTTAGCAAGGTGTGTAGACAAGAGGAAGTACAAATTATTTAGGATGAAAAGTTATGATTGTCATGTGTTTATGCAAAGGCTAATTCCAATTGCATTTCGGGAGTTGTTACTGAATAAGGTTTGAGAAGTTATAACAGAATTAAGTTTGTTTTTCAAAAGCTTAACATTATCTGAATTAAAGTTGGCTGAAATGGAAAAACTAGAAAGGAAAATTCCAATAATTTTGTGTAAATTAGAAAGGATTTTCCCTCCAAGCTTCTTTGACTGTATGGAGCATCTACCTGTGCATTTAGCACATAAGGCTAAACTTGCTAGTTCAGTTCAATATAGATGGATGTGTCCGTTTGAGAGATAATTATAGTAAATATTTAAATTGAAGTAACAATATGTTAATAACCCTATTTGCTAATGTAGGTATTTGCATCACTTAAAGAAAAATGTCAAAAATAAGGCTAGAGTTGAAGGTTCGATATGTAATGCTTATTTAGTGGAGGAAGCAAGTACATTTTATTCACATTATTTTAAGCCGCATATGCATATAAAAGAAAGAAAATTTTCTCATAATGACGATGGGGGAGGAACAAGTGATGCTAATGGTAACTTATCCATTTTCACATATCCTAGACAAACATATAGATGCTCAACAAGAAGAATGTTAACAGAGGAAGAAATAGAGGTTGTCTATGGTTACATTTTATTGAACTGTCAAGAGGTTCAACCTTTCGCGCAGTAAGTTGAAGTTGATTTTGAAATTGATTATTTAGGTTTTGAAATTTAGTGTTATTCATAACTGAAAATACATAATAATGTTTTTAGATTATAAGAGGAATGGTTACATGAGCTAATGCTCAAGAAAACACAAGATGATATCAATAAAGAAGTTGGAAGATACTTGCCTCGATGGTTCGAGAAATATATAAGTTTTCACTTACAATTATTGAAATGATTGAATTATAAGATTAAGGTGTTCAAATGACATTATACTATTTAATATAATAATTTCTTTTGTGTAGGAATTAGAAAATCCAATAGAGAACAAGTTCATATGTGATTTTGTGAAAGGACCTTCGCAAACTGTTAAATCGTATCTAATGTATTTCGTTAATGGATAAAAAAATCATACAGAATATCATGGTCATAATATGGCAATAGTAAATAATAGAGTTTGCATAGGGAGAATTGATGAATTACTATGGTAAAATTATTGAGATACTTGAAATTGAGTACTCTGCATTGCTAATAAAGTGGAGTGTGATATTTAAGTATGACTGGTCAATAGTTTGATCTAACTCCTAATGTTGGTATAAAAGTTAATACCCGATACAATAGATTTGAAGGAGCCTAAGTTTGATTCTAATTCTTTAGAAAAAGAATATGATGATGATTTTGATTTACAATTAAGTGCTGATAGCGATTAATTTATGTTTGTAATAGAATATTATATTCAATAAATCAATTATTGAATCAACAATATATTGTTATATATTGAATTGAAATTGTTATATTTCTAGAATATTCAATAAAATATGAATTTCAAGTTAAAATATGCCACCAAAAAGAAAACATGATATGATGGGACCAAGGTTCAGGCCACAATTTGGAGCCAGTTATTGTCCTGGTGAAGCATCACATTCTGCAGCTGCAACAAAATTAGATATTGTACCTCCAGCTACTACACTTGCAGATGAGGCATCACTTTCCATACCCACTGATACACCATCCACCACCCCTATACTGACAGAGATATCAGGAGTAAACGACGTAGATGAAAGAGGCGGCCTCTAGCCTAGAGCTAAGGGAGTTGATGGAAGAATTTACATCACAATTGTCAACAATTTGTAAGTGAAAATACATGAAACACCATATGTTTATAATTATGTTTTAGGTTTAAATTTAAAAATGATATAAAATTAATTGTTTTTATATTAGGTTGATTATGTCTGGACCGTGCTCAAGAAATATGCATCCAAATTCAAGGAGAATATTGATCTTGAGGGTTATATAAAGAAGAATTTGTCTCAGGTGACAAAAGGATTTTTATTATTAGGAGTTTAAGGTACAAAAAATATTTTTTGTATTTTTTAATAATTTTTATACATTAATTAGTAAATATTGTAGATTATAAATACTTATCGTATGTTTTTTCTTTTTCCAGAAATTTTTTTAGAATTCTGAATTTGACGCGGTCATTTATAAAGTATGGAAGAGACAAGCACGTACATGTTATTGAGACTTTGTTGGTGCGATACACAAGACTGGTGTAGGACCGCCTTATATTTCTGAACAAATATGGAGTCGTTTGCAGCAGTATTGGACATCACCTGTGGCAATGTCCATTTTAAAGCATAATTATACCAATAGACGTGGAGGACTGGGGGGGCGAGAGCCTTCCCATATATACTGGAGGATCTATTACCCACCACGAGCATGCAGAGGAACTTGTAAGTATCTATACTTTACACTTATATTATGATTTTTTTACTTTGATGTATTTCAATTTAATTTGATGTGTACAGTTTGGAAAGAAAATATGTGTACTTTGGAAAATGATAATATTATAAATGTCTGGTGCCATATATGATTGTATTGTTGAGTTACTTTCTTTGTTCAACAGGGGTTAAATATCATAAAAATAGAGAAAATTTTGACAAAATTTTTGTAAATTGTAGTTCACTTATAACATTTTATTCTGATGCAGGGAAAGTCTATGGGCACGAAGCCTACACCCGTCAGCTCTTTTTGCACACTCACACTAAGAAGCATTATGGTGTGACCTTCGTCAATACCCGATGTAGAGAACTAAATGTATGTGAAATTTATGCTTTAATATTAATGCTTAATAATTATCACTTATTAACATAAACATTGTCTTTTGATAGGACCAAATATAAGAAAGCATTCAACGACAGTCTCAGTAGTCTCAAGATGTTAATGAGAGTCAAACCTATCTTCATGCAGTGGGTGGTAGGGACCGTCATGGAAGGATATTCGGATTAGGTTCATTTTTGAACACGTGTTATTCGCAATCCTCCACATCCAGTACAACATAATCTAATAGGCGGTCCACACTAATGAAATCAATGAGCTTTGGAGCACAGTACAAGCACTGGCAACTCAATTGCAACAGTCGATGGAGTACATAGCCCAGCTCCATAATGAGATGGATGAGTTGAAGCGGAAGGGCAGCACCTTATCACAACATTCAAAGCATCCGTATTCACCAAATGAATATCATAGTTGTAGTCACCAATTGAATAGTTGTTAAATACTTATTGTTGTACAAAATAATTTTTTATTATCAATTAAGATACTTTTTACTTTATTACATCAATCAACTTTCTATTTTAACAAATTAAATGTAAAAACAAATCAAAATATTATCAACATATAACTGATAACTGTATAAATTATGCATCAATCATAAGATTATCAAATAACATTAAATGCAAGGAAAATTTTAAAAAAGCAGTCTCAATATATTTAAATCTGTCAGCAAAATGTAATCAATTTACCGACAGACAACTAAGTTTGCATAAAGTAGAGATAAAAGATACAACATTTTAATGGAATCATTTTACATAATTTGGCCTAGTAAAGATTAAATAAGGACTAGTTGCCAGTAGAAGAGAATAATTGCATAACTTTTCTTGCCTATAGGAATTATGATAGAGATCATGCATATTTCTAATTTATACTTTTAAATATTTGATACTAAATTTGTATTTACCATTATTATGTCAGAGCATGATAAGAAATAGGTTATTGAGTAAAAGCAGTTCCTCTAAATTTATACAAATATTTTATACGTATTAGATCAAAAGAGACTTATACTGTAAGACACAAGAATACAAAGTTATATAATTGATATTATCCTTTTATGTAATGTTGGTTATATGTGTGTGTGTGTGTGTGTGTGTGTGTGTGTGTGTGTGAAACTTGTGAACCTTCCTAGGTAGAAGGACGATCAAATCATCCTTTAGTGAAAGGAAAATTATCGTGAATTGTTAGATCTTATACATATGATATATTATATGTAAAAAAAACTTATAAACAGGATGAATACTTGTTTAATTTTTTTGGTTATTTATAGGGAATGAGATTCTCTAATGAATACCTTTATAACTAAATTTCATATTGGTTTTTTGTAAGAAAAAAATACAATAACTTACTTTCGATAGTTCTGGTTATTTAATTAGCTAGATTTTATATTAGATATGGAATAGTATAACTTTAAAAGAGTCAAACATAATCATTTTAGGATGCAATTCTTAGTTAAATCATATATTATTCAATAAAGCTTATAACTAAATTGAATAATAGAAAGTTATGAGAAATTCAAAAAGGTTGGATATAATCTTATAAACTCCAGTGAAAAAATGATCATTTCAGTAAATAGTTAGAGGAGAACGGTTCTCAATATAAGTAATGATAGTAAGATGAATTTTTAAAATTTCAAATCTCATAACAGTACATATATTTGAAAATAGTGCCTTTGTTGATACATTTGATACATAGTTAAAAAGTTATGAGATATTAAAAAGGTTCATTTTCATGATAAATTCAGAGAGTTTATTTTGAAGATGATAGTGGATTTATCATTCTACAAGAAGGTTAGTGGGAGTATAATTGTACTATTTAGTGGAAGTATCTAGATGACATACTACTCATATAGAACTTTAATTTGTATTTTCAATTATTGAATATACAATAGTCCAAGAACAACTGTCTGGTTTCTGGTTTCTTTTTCTGGTATCTCCTTTCTTTTGCAGGTACTAGTTGAAATGTTTCTTTATGAGCCTCTCCCTCGTCGGAAATCAATCCAAGGATGATCCCAACCTAAAGGAAGGTAGGAAGGATACTCAGCTAGTAAACACAGAAATAACCAAACTTTAGAGGCCTATGTTTGGGTTGTCATTGAGTTTGTGTTGTTTTACTGTTTTCGTTATGTTGGCTGTTAGAAGTTGGTGTGGATACTGGGTCTTAAGAGATTGCGATTGTTTTTCTAGTTGAGTAAAATCACTTGAAGGCAACTATATTTGCTTTTGTGATGGTTTGTTCGGTGAACATGACTTAGGTCATTAGGCATCGTGTGGCTTTTGGTAGCCAAGGTTTGTTTTTAGGTCCCCTCAGTTTTGTACTAAACCTTTTATTTTCTTATTCTTTTTATAGAAATCTTCTACTGATTTACCCAAAAAAAAAGTCCAAGAACAACTTTAATTAGATGTGAACAAGTAACAACTTAATTATAAGAATCAGATTTATAAAGATAGATACAAAAGTTATTTACCTATTTTAATCTAAGTACACAGGTAATATACTAAAGTTATTTAATATTTCAGATACATGATCCTTATGAAGTATTGAGACATCTATTGTTTTATGATTAGTTGATATTTGAGTTCAAGATTATGTGAATGTTAACTTTAGTAGTAAGTTTTGCTTAAAGTATATTTTACTTGAAATAATATTATTTTGATATTGGAAAGGTTCCAATGTAACATCAATTGATTAATTAAGCTATAATACATTTTTTTATTATAAATGATTATTTATATTAAGTTCTTTGATGAACTTGTTATAATTCCTTGCATTGTTCAAATAGTAATATGCTATAGAATATTATTGGGCATGTGAAAGGGGTTAAGATTTCATTAAAGATCCAAATATGTGTTTAGATATTTTCTCCTAATTATGATGGTAATTAAGATGAAAGTTGAAAGAGTGAAGCGATTTGTCATTATAGAGAATCTTGTAGAATTCTCTCACTAAACCATTATACTAACAATAGTATGATCGTCATACAGTGATGTGGTATAAGATACTTAAATGATTAGCTTATTGTAAGTGGAAATTGCCAATTTATGCCCTATAACCAATATATTAGTTATAGTTTTTATGACATAATTACTTAAAGACAGTCTTTATCTTATACATATTTGTTAACTAGTGTAGAAGATAAAAATCATAGAATAAATATACATTACAAATGAAATTATGATGACATTATAATTATGAGATTCATATTGTATTTATGTATTATCCCTAAATTGATCCTTGACTTTTTTCTATTGAGACTAGACATTAATAGAACATAAAAACTAGTATGTCTTTTTTTTTAAAAAAAAGAAGCAGTTGATCTCATAGACTAAAATATACTTAAGAAAATATATGAGTGCTTGTAAGAGAACAAGTTTAATAGACTGACCTAATATGAGAAATATATCTAGAACATTACTTGTATGTTTATGTAAATTTTCAATGTGATGATTATATAATGATCCTTTGACTGTGTATCTCCAAAGTATGTCATAAAAGGATTGTTATATTTTGGTCCTACTTACCAATATGGAAATTCTATTTAGAACATTACTTGTATGTCTATAGAAATTCTCAATGTAATAAATGTACAAGTGACATTTTGACTTTATATGTAAGACCCCAATATATACTCTAGAAGTATTATGGCATGTTTAGGGTGTATTAAGAAGTGAACATACCGAATTAAGTGCATCTAAGTATAGTAAGAGACATAATAGTACTTAATGTAAAAGACATGGGTAAATGGGTAATTTATTTGTTTCAGCATGGACATACATATTTAGACATGAAATATGTAAGGAAATTTTTGATATGTGTGCTTGGATTTATGAGCATGATGTGAGGAGATTTGATAAAAGAAATACGTCATTTGCAAATGAGATGTTGTTGGTTAAACTGGATGTGTTTTTGTGTTGCTTTTGCATGATAAGACCGAAGTTAGTTGATTTGGGATGTGTACCTCTTTGGATGGATAGGTTCCACTTAATAGACTTTTGTAATTTGGCCATATCTTGGCTTGTAGACCTCCAAATTGGATAATTCAAATTGGAGATTAAACTAGAGACATAGGTCTAATACTTTCATGAAGGAATTGAAATTTGATTCTACCTCTAAGAATTTTTAATTCTAGCTTGAAGTTGAATTATGGCTGTTGTCTTTGTTTTCGAACTATTTGTAGTTTTTTGGGTATAAATCTCGACATAATTAACCAAATTGTATAAAATTTATGCCCTTAGAAAATTAAGACATAAGGGAATGAAATTAATTGATAAGATGATAAGTCAATGTGGGAATTAAAGGAAGAAGAAGGACCAATATGTGATTTTTCTAAAGTTAACATATGGACCAATTGGATTAAAGCATGTGTGACTAATAAGATTAAAGTTTGTGTGTGTCCAATAGAATTGTAATACACGGCACAATAGAATTGTAACACATAGTCCAATAGAATTGTAACACATTATCCAATAGAATTGTAACATATGGTCTAATGGCATTGAAACATATGTCTAAGATTAGAAAATTCATGAAAAAGCATATGGAGAGGGGAGATGAACGAAACTTTGAGGGTTTTCTCCTCTCTATTTCACCTTCTTCATCCTATCATTTTTCATTTGGTGAGTCAAGCAAAGCTAAAGAGAAAGGGAAGGAAAGGCATTGGAAGAACTACTTTGCCAATTTTGAGGTTTAGGACTACACTTAGTTTAATTTGTCTTAGTGTATATGTGTGAAGAGATATAAATATTCATTTAGATATGGAATGGTTGCTTGGATGATTTTTGGTGTTATTTTGCGTGGAAATGGTTGGATATAACAAGAGAGTATTGTGTAGTGGAATTATGTCTTAGGTTTGTTTGAACCAGTCGCATTGTTTGAGTCATAACTCAACCTAAATACCTCTAAATTAGGTTATTTTAGTTGGCAATGAAACCTAAGACATAGAAATAAAAATCACTAGAAGAGACTCTGATTTAATTCTACCTTTATGATATTAGAAATTGGGATTGAAAATGGTGACTGACGCTGCCCCTATTTTGGAGCAGCTTGTGATGTTTGGTCTACATCTCATAATTGGGAAGTTAAAAGGGTCTAATTGTTAGTTATATGGAAAATAACAAATGTATAGAAGACCTCAAAACCTAATTTGAACATTTTCTATATGCATATTAAGGAACAACTAGAGTCTGTCATGTGATTTGCTTCTAGACTGATTATTTGCCTATTTTTAGACCACTATGGGCGTAGCCTAAATTGCACTATTTTGAGTTTGTTTCCATCTTCGGTTTTTACTTAATATTATCCAAACTTTTTTGAATGTGTACAAAACTTTTCAAACACCTAGAAATAAATGAAATAGGACTCACCCTATGTGAATTAGGTGATTGAACATTGGAATTTAAGATTGAGCATAATGCATTCCAAAGGGAACTTACATGTATATAAATGATTTGTATGCATATTTATCGCTCATATGTGTATAGTATGATTATAAAAGGGTGATTTTGACACCCTTCTAATGGTAGTAAGTTATGACTTGCATGTATGAACAAAGATACAGATTTTATGACTTGAAATGTATATCATTTGACTTGTCAATATATGAATTATGAAATTAGCAAATGGTTAAAGGAAATGTTACAGTGCTTGCTCTATTGTTTTAGTGGTGGATAGATAGGCATGCCTATAGGGATATAGCGTAGCTGCTATAGTTTGACACCAATGGTGTCTTCAATTCGAGACTATAATGTCTCCGTAGTTTGATGCCTTTGGGTATCCACAGTTTGATGCCTTCGGGTATCCACAGTTTTGATGTCTTCGAATATCCACAACTCCTATTATCCTCACCCACAGAAATGTGCAGACCTAACATAGAAAGTAAAGTAAATGGTTATAAATAAGAAATACAACATAATAACATAAATAATTGATATTGATGAGCAATTACATTTGTATGAATAATTTGTATCAATAAGCACTGAATATCAATATTTAGCTTATAAATATGCATTCTTGGTATATGGATAATATTTTGAAGCATATTTACATTATATACTTTGCTTAAGTATGTCATCATTGTTTATATGAGCGTTAAATACCAATGTTTGGTTCATGAATGTGAATTTATGGTATATGAATTGTGATATTTCTAAATGTGTGTGCTTAGCAGATGACTGCTATGAGTGGTCATCCAAACTAAGTGTTTTCTCCACTAAGCTTTCAAGCTTAGCACGGGTGTTAATCCGTGTAGGTCCAAGTCATAGGAGCGAGGTACAAGGAACATCTGCAGGGACCAAGGCCAACAGCTAGGAGTAAAAGTACCTTAGGATGTGTCTTTTAATTAAAGAATGGTTGTATATGTAATAAAGGAAAATGTATTTTTTCCTTTTGAATTAACATGTAAATATAAAGATGTAATACTACTTTTCAATGATAATGTTAAATGATATAAAATTTTGTAATATGTACATGTAAAATATTGAACAGAAAGATGTGTGATGAAAGTCCCTATAAATGAATAGAAATCTATGTCATGATTGTTTGTACAGGAATTTGGTTGCCAAATATGTGGATGGTTGTAGGTTTCGTATAGGGGGTGTTATATTATATGTCTAAAGTTTCTCATATATAGGTTGATATATTTTGATACTACTTATGACCTATCCTTGTTAAGGATAGTTTAGTTATTACTTGTTGGATATAACATGAACTATATGAAAGTAGTTGAGTAATCAATATAGGATTTCACCTTAAAGTAAATAAGGAAACTAATTCGTTGTTCTCCATTAGTATTGATTCAGGGAATCTTTGGACAAGGTAGAATAATGCTTTGCAAAATAGTTTTCAAATGTCATTAATAAAATTAATTACCAGTAGTGGAGAACTTACATAATTAGACTCAAATAAAGTATATAGTATTTCCACGCTTTATGTCTACTAAGTACATTATATGATGAAATAATTGAATTATTGAAAAATCATACATAAAAAGATTAATCAAATCCATTTTGAGATTCTTGATAGTTGATGTTGGCCCCTGAACTCATTTTATTAGAATAAGCATGATTTCAGTTAATTTTGAGGTTAATTGTTTTAAATTGAAG
>JAOSBM010000005.1:35274992-35285151 GCA_027568955.1 Erythroxylum tenue
AATGACTCAATTATAATGCTTTCGACTCACTTTAACTCCTTTGCTTCCGAATTGTACCTAAAATAAAATATGAATTAAAGTGAGTATCTTAATCATTTTTGTATCATTAATTTCTAAGTGTAAATAATTAACAATATCAGCAATTAAACACATATCATTATGCTACCTGCAGGTCCTCCTACCCACTAACAGTCTTCTATATTAATTCATTGACAAACAATGTTTTAAAATCATCTCTATCTCTAAAGAACATGGAGAAATTAACAATAAAATCAACGATAAACATAGAAAAGATTACATTTAGTGAAAAAACATAGAGTTCTTACAAAATGATAAGTCATGGAAACTACAAAAAATATGCATAAAACCACAAATGGAAAACATGGAGAAAATCACAAAAATCAAGATGAAGTGAACAATAAAAACATGAACGCATAAATTTATAATGTTAAATCTTATATTGCCAAAAATCCACGAGTGAGCAGGAAGAAGTTATTGAATAGAATAAAAAATGGGAGTGAGTTGAAAGAAGAAATAGAACCACGATAGAGTAGGGAGAGGTTACTAAATAAAACCATGATGGAATAAGGTGAGGTTACTAAATAAAATCAACCATGGAGGTAAAATAATAATGGTGTTCTTCTAAGTTTTGGTTAGATTGTTTTAGGGAATTAAAAATTTTATTATTTTTAATTAATTAAACTATTAATTTCATATGTGATACATTCAATATATGTTTCACATATGTGGCAAAAAAATGTATATAACGTAGCTCGTCATGTCATCACAATTAATAAAGGATTTAAAGGTAGACCACTTTTGTAACAAATTAAAAGTTGGAACATTTTAACGTCACTTGTTAAAGTTTTGACTAATATTACAAAATTGAGGATATTTTATTTTATTTTTACAATTAACTCTTTAATATTTTTCTATCTGAAAATTTGATTCACTTTGAACGTGTGAAATGAATCTATAATAACATTCTTACAAATTCATTATTTTTACTTATTAAATCTTTATACACGACGTTCCCTGCTAAAATATAAAGAAACAAATATGATATGATTAAAAAATTTTATTTTTAAATATTATGTTATTAGGAAAATGATTTTTTTAGTTTGTCTATCAAATACAAATATGTAATTTTGGATAAATTTTTGAACATCAAATTTTAAATTAAGAATTACTTCTCATCACTTAAATATAATATTAAATTGATTCAGTACATTTTCTCAATTATTTATCAAAAATTAAATTAAGTAGTTGATAATTTATGTGAATTTTTTTTGAAATAACTACAATTTTGCTAACTTTTAAGTGGTTTGCCTTCCTCACTCTGTCACTACACAATGTAGTCTGCTCTTCTTGCTCACGGTTGTATGGATTGCATGGTAACCTAAGGGCTCGTTTGTTTCTCTTTTTTTTTTTTTTGTTTCTTGTTGTGGTTTTTATAAAAAAGGAAACATGTTAAAACATGTTTGGTTACTTATTGTTGCAATCTGTCGATTCTAAAATTAAAAAAAACTACAACAGTTTCACAAAAATAGAAATGAGACGTTTTTCTAATATTTCATAACAGGTTTTTTTTGACAACAGTTTTCGTTTATACTTTCTCCTCTTATAAGCTTCCTCCAATGTAGCAACTATCTTCTCTTCTCTCTTAGGTCCTTAAATCATCTCTTCTCTCTCTCCCGCTTCTTTGTTCTTTTCTATTTTACGTCCCTAACTCACATCTTCTCTCTCTCCTACTTTGTTGTTATTTCGAATTTTGTTGCATAATGTAAGAATTTTTTATAGGTTTGTTATTAAAAATGTGCTAACTTTGCCTTTTTATATTCTTGTAGAAAGCGAAATTAAACTTGGGGTTTTCACCAGGTGAGTTATCGAAACTGCTTTGATATGTTTATGATTATATTGAAAGTTGTTTTCATTGGATTGTGTTATTTTTCTAGTTTTCTGGTTTATCATTTTCCATTGATGTCTGGCTTTTTGGCTTTTCCGTTTTCCTAATTTATCATTTTTTAACATTTATGGTTTATTGTTTTTATGTGTTTTTTTGCATTTCTGTTTTTTTTTTGAGTTTTTGTATTTATGTTCTTCTATCTTCTGCATTTCTACATTTCTAGGTTTCTAGTTTTACGTTTCTAGTTTATGTGTTTTTGTGTTTCTAAGAGTTTTTTTTTTTGTGTTTCTAGTTTATTGTTTTCTTGAATTTTTGAAAGAAAGATTTTGAGTTGCTAGACCCCCCTCGAATTCTCTTATTCGTATAAGGAACAAACCTCTGCTAGATAACTGGCTATTTGTGATAAAATGGAGAAAGAAGTTATAATGTCATTAATGTGCTGCAATTCTTATACATATTCTGAATAGAGTTCCTGCAGTGGGTATGCATATTCATCATTTTCGAGATCATTACTTGTGATTAACTGAATAAAATATGGAATTTATTTCTTATAAGGTGTAAAAGATCTTCAGAGTCTGTACAAGATTGATGAGGATGGCCACTATAGTACAATGTTTGTCCTATTTTATTTTTCCATTATGTATTTTTTTTTACTTATAATATCATTTGTTCTTCATGGGAATGAGTTAATATACTAAAATGTTTGTGAAAGCTTGATCAAAAAATTCATACTTAGTTTTGGGGTAGGAAAAGGGAAATCTGTCTCCTCACATTTTCCTCTCAGCCTCCTTTACCTTTATCCTAATCAAACCTTTGAACTTTTGATTTTTTGTTCAATATGATCTTAAATTCTATCCCAGTATCCTCAAGCAATGCGACTTGGATTTTCTAAATCTTTTCTTGGGATCTATGAGGTTGACCATTTCGTTTCATGACATTCCTATTTTGAGTTGGTCGTAATTTCCTGAATGCAAATTCATCAATAAGCTTGCTGTTCGATTATTCATAAGAGATAGTCATCAAGCAACTTTGTCGCATCTTTTCTGAATTTTGAAAAGGGAAGTTTGGTTAAGTGGCATTGGAGAGGGCTCCTAGGTGAGGTGATGTTGTTGTCATCTTTCATTTGAGACTTTGGCTTTTTAGGATATCCTTACGTGACTCATTTCGTGTGTCGAAAGTAGTTAAGAACTCAACTTAGTCTTTACAGACTTTAAGGTGTTGTAGGGCAAGAGCAAGAAAGCTTCAAGTCAAATTTCATTGATCAAATTTGCTTTCTCCGTGGAACTTGCAGAAGGCCTGGAACATATATGATAATGCTTGTGATATATATATTCTATTTTGTTAAAGGTTGAAGGTGTCGTATCTTAATGTATGTTATTTTTAGAACATCAATTTCATGTTGTTTCCTGTCTACTTGTGATGATGTCTAGATCAAATTTGTTTTCTAATTCTGATGCTCAATCAGAATGACATCTACCTTTTTTTAACTTAATTACTAATATTGAAAATCTCACACATTCTACGTTTGATTATCCAAATATTACTTGCATCTTTTTTAATGAAATATTGCATATCGATGCATGATTACTATTATTATTCCTAGAAGTAGAAGGTCTTTCTACTATGTATGATACACACATATGTCTAGTGATGTAGCTCTAAGTGACCTTGTTTTCAAAAATTTTAATATACTTTTGTGAAAGATTCTCTTCTTTCTTTCACTTTCAATTTTGCAAGTATCTAAGCAGTTTTTATTAGCACATAAACATTCTTTAGGAAATATGATCTTACACTGTTAGAGCAGAGATTTTTCAAAAATTTCAAAACAAAATATAAGTATCCTGGAAAAATAATATGTAAGAAATAGCATAGCATAATTAAATAAATTGAAGGAAATTTGGGCATTGAAAATGAAGAACAAATTAGAGAAAGTGAAAATGAATAACTTCGAAATATGTTTTGGCAAGATGAAATTGCTAGACAAATATAGAATGATTAGCTTTAATTGATTTATGCTTCTTTTTGTAAATGATAGTACTATTATGTTTTGAAGAATAATAATATGATGAATGTCTTTTATTGATTATAATGATTTAATGTAATTTTTTAATTTATAAAATTTTATTATATACAATTAATATGTGAATTTGTTAATTATATAAATATGCATATAATTTATTTATAACCATAATGAGAAAGGCATAATATAATATATTAAAAATAATTAACATAAGAGTATAGTTAAAAAATAAAAACAATATGATAAAATCAAACATGTTTTTTTTAATTTTTATTACAAATTTCAACTAAATAGATTTTTGTTTTCAGTTTTATATTAGAAATCTCAACCAAATGGATTTTTTATTTTTTAATTAAAAAATAAACTAAAAACACCAAACGTCAAACATCAAACATCAAACATCAAACATCAAACAAAAACTAAAAACCATAACAGAAAGACATAAATAGAACCAAATGAGCCCTGAATGTTTAAGCCCTCTTCTCACAATCACTTTCCTCTCCAACACGACTATATTATAGTGATATCCCCTTGCTTCCTAAATCTACTTAACTACACTTTTTAACCACTGTGTATTTATACTGTCCAGTGGTTAGTAATGGAGAATGTTAAGTCATTTAAATTGCACATATTTTGAGCGTAATTATTATTAAGGTGTTGAAATTATTATCCATAATTAATGGGATTGTCTTATAATTATTTACAGATGATTTTCAACACCTTAGGGATGAAATAGGAATCAAAAAGATGCAAAAGAATGAAGAAAATCTGAAATTCCCAAATTGGTAGCAATTCAGTGACTAAGCATGGGCATGCCTAAGGATAGAATAATTCTGCAGATAAAATTTCAGAAATCAATTTCAAACAAACACAATTTTTAAAGATTATCTTGCCATCTTTCAAGGGAGTTACCTATCGAAAATAAAAGAGTGCCTTATCTGGACAGAATCAAGAGAAGATAACAAATAACCTATTAAACAATAACCTAGATACGATCATAGGTGTAATTGAATAATAGCATTAAGAATCAAGAACCAATGAGTCAGCGAAATACATGTACGACATGCAATCAATTAAGCAAATATCTTCTTAAAATTTTCGACTCTAATTTAGAGAAGTTAATCGTAATTGCTACTTGTGATTATCGAAATTGAACGTCATATTCCGTTAATCTAGCGATTGAATCAATTAATCTCTAGTTGCGCAGCTAGAAAACAATAAATCCAATTAGAAAGAATAGACCTGAAGATACCCAATGTTTATTAACAACATGAAAAGTATCCGAAACATCTCACTATAATAACATATAACATGGATCCCCTCAACCAAGACAAAAGATTTAGCTACTCAAATCAAATTGAAAACAAAAGAAATAACAAAGTAAATAGTCTCTATCCCTGGTTCTTTAATGGAAAATACGAGAAAACTACTCTAAAGTGTGCAGAAACGTAAAGAACAAGAAAACAGAAAGTGCAGCCCCCAAAATCCTACGATACCTATTCTAAAACCTAATCTAATGCTTGCGTCAATCACACACTCTCCCCCTTTTATGCTAATCTCTTCGTTATCTTCTCTTAATTCTGTTCAGATAAGGCACTCTTTTATTTTCGGTAGGTAACTCCCTTGAAAAATGACAAGATAATCTTTAAAAATTATGTTTTGTTTGAAATTGAATTCTGTAATTTTATCTGCAGAATTATTCTATCCTTAGGCGTGCCCACGCTTAGCCACTGAATTGCTGCCAATTTGGGAATTTCGGATTTTCTTCACTCTTTTGCATCTTTTTGATTCCTATTTCATCCCTAAGGTGTTGAAAACCATTTGTAAACAATTATAAGATAATTCCATTAATTTCGGATAATAATTTCAACACCTTAACAATAATTATGCTCAAAATATGTGCAATTTAAATGATTTAACAGAGAAACCCGATATTGACTTCCTACCTCTCGGTAAAGTTAGTGCATCTTCCTCAGCTTATTCTAATCCAATTATTTCGTAATCTTTTATCTCCAATCCTCTTGTCACCCTTTGTTAATAGCTTGCAACAAACTCCATTTGTAAAATATGAACTTTAAGTTCAGAAAACATGGATACAAGTTGTTGGTAATCGTAAAGCAGGTAAAAAGCTATCTTATTGCCCCCTTAATAGATCTGTAGATTCCTTTATGGTATCCCCTCCATTGGAGGTGCTTAAAGCTAGTGTTTAGAGTAAGAAACTTTTTGGATAGAAAGGTATCCTACCATGTGATGAAGGAATTCGTTCATTCAAATTGGAAATAATTTGGTCTTGTTGATATGTATTTAAATAGTGATTATACGTTGCTTTTTAGGTTCTCAAACCAAGAAGATGTAAAAAGATCATAGAGACAGGATTATGGCATGTTTATAACAAACCTTTGCTGCTACAATTGTTGAGGCTAGCTTTAAATATGAGTGAAACAAAATAAGACAACATCCCTATCTAGATTTGTATCCATGATGTTCCCTTTGAGTATTGGACCAATATAAGGTTGAGTTATATGGCAAACTTCAATGGGAGATCAATTTACATAGACCAAGCTACTGTTGAGATCTCAAGGATCAACTTTTCCAGACTCTGTGTTATAGTAAGTGCTATGTTGCCTTTACTTGATAACATTCCTATCATCAAACTTAATGAAGATTTTGATTTGCCCTAGGATCAGATGAAAGTAACCTATGCTTGGAAACCCAATAAAGTTGAAACTCCTAAAAGGTGGCAGCCCACGAGAAAGAAGTTTAAGATTGGCTCTTATGAGGAAAGTACTGAGCTTATAAGATCAAACCATCAGGTGGAGAATAATGTGAATAGTGAAGAAAATACAAAGCAATTGAATTATGTTGTCAATAATCAAGACATTGGAAACAAAACTAATATTGACAAAATGTAGTCATCATTTATTGAGGTTGATACTTTGGAGGTCGAAGAATCTCATATACCAGTTCAAACTTATGACAAGTAGGGAAATGTGGTCTTTATATTCATAATGATACGACAAGTGATAACTTAGTGGAATGAGAGAAATCTAAATTTGAAGAGGTACAAACCTCTTCGAAGACACGAGTTCACTTGATAAAAATCATACAACTTCCTCTACTTTACTCTAAGACAATAAATCAGATGGAAAGCCTGTCATGTCCAATAATGTGGGAGCTGACTAAGAGTTTGAAACAATTGTTAAGAGAAAGTCAGGTAAGAAAAAAAAACACCCTGCTATTGTTACTAAACCATGAAGTTCATGTCTTGGAATATAAAAGGGGCTAATGCTCCTCCATCTATGAAGCTTTTGTTAAAGGATTTTATCCTGCAAAATAAACTAGACATAATAGGCATTTTGGAGACCATGATCAAATAGGATAAATGCAAACTATTGCAATCTTTGCAATCAAATTAGAGGCAAATCACTAATTATGAATGTCACCTGAATGAGATTATTATTATGCTCTATGATCATTTAACTATGGAAGTTAATGCCATCCTCACAATAAATGAGCTTGTACACATCAATGTAATGGATAAAGTAACCAAGAAAAGCTTCTTTATCACTTTTATATAACTTCTTTATCACTTTTATATATGCCCATAACAGTTGCTACCTAAGGAGTTCTTTATGGAATCGATTAAGAGAGCTAGCAGTTACCATATATGAGCCATAGATGATAACTGGTGACTTTAATTCAATCATGACTATAATTGAGGTTGAAGGTGAGAGAGCTTCTGGCAACCATATTCTGAGTTGAGGCAATGTTTAATAAACATTCAAATGACAGACATTCTAAGAGGGAGGAATCTATTAACTTGAAGTAATAAACAAAGTGGTCCTAATCTTATGAGGAAAGAAGTTGACCGTTGTTTGGCTAATCTAGAATGGTTCCATTTCTTTCCTAATTGCTACTTAGTGTTTCCCAATCCAAGCCTTTTAAATCACTCTCCTATTATTACTCAAGTTGATACGGTAAGACTTAAAATTCCATTCAAGTTTAACAATTTTCTTGCTAATCTGGACGGTTTTGATGCAACTATATGGAAAGGCATTAGTGCTACTATATCAGGGACTAAATAATATAGTTACCCACATAGGATAAGAGTGATCAAGAATGAAATGAAGATTCTATATAAGGATAATATTGACAACACTTGAAATCTTCTACAAGTAGCCAAACATGCTTTAAATTCCATATAAAGGGCTCTTAACTTAAATCCATACTCTTCACACCTTTTAAGAATGTGAGAGAATAGCCAAGAGCAATCAATTACAGCTCTAATGTTTGATTTCTTTATGATGAAGCAAAGATTTAGAATTGCATGGCTTAAAGAGGGTGACATAAATTCTATGTTCTTTAACAAAGTTGTGGTAGCTAGAAGAGGATTGAACATGATTATATTGATTTTAAGGACAACAATATGATTTATAAATAGGGACTACTATTAGAGGAGGCAGCTAATTATTTTAATAATTCCACGAATGCTCCTTCTAATGCAGTATCCTCCATTCAACTCATCTGAGAAATAATGAAGGAATCTATTACTTCTTTAGAGAGGAACCTGTTGGCTAATCCAGTAACCACACAGGAGATTGAAATGACTTTGAAAATGTTGGATCCTCATAAAGCTCCAGGGCTTCATTTTTTTAACATCAAAGTCTTTATCAAAGCTTCACCAATTATCAAAGACATGGTAGTTGATGCCATATTGGAATTCTTTAAGAATAGGAAGTTATTGGGTGACACCAATAGAACATATATCACCTTGATTCCCAAAGGTAGTGTGCAAAGTAAATCTAGTGATTATCGTTGTATAGCATGCTGTAATGCTATATATAAGATAATCTCTAAACTACTAGCTAAAAGAACTAAAAGAGTGCTTATCAACTATATTCATCATTCCCAAGCATCTTATATTCTAGGGAGAAGCATAGGCGACAACATTATCCTCTTGTAGGAGCTATTAAGTAATTATGTCAAGAAGAAAAGGTAGGAAGAATTGTACAATCAAAATTGATCTAAAGAAGGCTTATGACAATGTTGATTGGAACTTCATATTAAACATTATGAAAGTTATGAATTTTCTAGATATCTTTATTGAATGGATGCAACAGTGCATTTCTACACCTATCTTTCATTTATTGGTGAACGAGGAGCCTACTAGAGCAATCAAAAGTCGTAAAGGGGTCAGACAAGGGAACCCCACTTCCCCTTACGTGTTTGCATTGATTATGGAAGTTCTTAACAAACTACTAATGAGGGTAGTAAAGAAGAATAAAACTTTTAAATTTCACTATAATTCAAGATCACAAATATCACCTTTGCAAATGATTTGACCATTCTATCTAGATCCAATAAGAACTCCATCACATGTCTCTCTAATACCTTAAAAATGTTCTCTAAGATGTCAAGAGTGGAAGTCGATGTATCTAAAAGTGTCTTCTTCCTATTTGAAAAGACAAAAAATCATGAGCAGATGATTTTTTCTATTATAGATTTTCGCATGGAATATTGCCTTTTAGTTATGTTGGAATTCCTATAACTACAACCATGCCTACTTAAAGAGACTTTTAAACCCTCCTTGATAAGGTACATAATAGATAATCTTTAGAGCACTAAAACTTTGTCTTTTGCAGGTAGGCTTCAATTGATAATTGCAGTTCTGAATTCTATCAATATTTATAGGGTCTCTCATCTAGCTCTACCACAAGCTATCATCAGATCCATATATAAGCTCTTAAGGAGTTTTCTATGGTTAGGTGGATACTCTGGGAATAATAAGGTAACCATTAGATGGGCAGATATTTGCCTTCCAAAAAAACAGGGAGGCCTTGGTATTAGTCCTTTGAAGATTTCAATAAAGTGATGCTAACTGAGAGGCTATAGCAACTAATTGATGACAAATAGTCATTATGGTCAAAATGTGTGTAGGAATATTATATAAAATGCACAAACTCTTGGAAATGTAGAATTAATGATGTTGCTTCTACCACTATGAAATATATCTTTAGAATTAGAGAAGAGGTAAGTCATGGAATTGCTAAATCAGTTAGTAATGGAAGAAACACCTACTTTTTGGAAGACAATTGGATGGGTACAGGTACATTAAGCAATATTGTTGGTGATGAACGCAAGTGCACGTTTCTATCATCAAGTAGTAAAAATATCGATCCCACGGAGACCAAATTAGTTAAATAGTAATACTCGTAATAACTTCTAATTTAAGC
>JAOSBM010000005.1:35300217-35310334 GCA_027568955.1 Erythroxylum tenue
GTAGTCGGCAATCATCAAAGTGCCATAAAAACAGCATATAATGGTAACAACTAGCATATCAAATCATATCATCTACTGAAAATCATAATAAAGAGTAGAGAGGACATCATATCAAATCATACACGTAGATATGTACCAATCATGTCTAAGGCAACATACCCATTCTACCCCACCTCCATTCCTCCTTTTTCTTCTCTTTATAATTATAAGATCTAAGTCACCAATATGCATAGGATGGGTCCCCTTATCACTATGATCATGTGATTCTCCAAATAAAGTTCATCATTAAACTGTTCCTTTCTGCTTATACAGAATATGATGTCTCATTTATGTCCTCCACTTGAGCATTTTCAACTTTAGAGAAGCTCAACTCATAGTAGGTATATTCCTCTTATGGATAGTTTTCCTTCCTTGTTTCACTTTGGTTTCTTTCTTTAATCTTTGGTTTCTTTGGCTAGCTAGCCAGTAGCCACTCCCCTTGTACTACTCAGAACTTGTTAGTTTTACTACATTAACATCTTTAATTTGTCAAGGTAATATGACCAAGGTATTAATTAGAACTTCACTTATATTCTAAAAGCTAAGCAACATATCCATACCTACATAATTTACACTAAAACAACATGTTTTCGAAACGGCTCTTCCAGAGATAACAGTAAAAGATTGACGATGGGATGGACCACAAACATCAGTAATATGTATAAGAAGCTCAGTGAAGTCGAAAAAGATCTTATATAATAAGGAAGGAAGAGGATATTCAATTTATATTCTCATCAACAACCATTATCTCTTCATTTGCTTTGGAATGCATGGCTAGTGGATCCAATAAATTAATCTCAAGATGATGGAGACTTCCGATGGCCAATTTCAGAAAGAGAATCTATTGTTATGGGACAACTGACAAAATGATAGCAGAGGATAATCTTCCAAAAGGAAATATATACAAAAAGAAAAAGTGCACACACACACACTATACTAATTAAAGAGACAGGTGAGCCTATAGAGGGGAATGACCAAATTAAAAGATTGAAATTAGTAATTAAATAAGTTTAGGTTCAAATATCCTTAGAGAAAAGATGAAAATTTCTTAATTCCTACTTCCTAAATAACACTCTCAAATCAAATTATAGAAATTTCTAAAACAGATGTTAAATCTTAACAAAACATTTTAAAGATGGTCAAACAATAGTATCCAGTAACATTACTAGCTTGTTCTATAGATATCTATATGAATGTTTACTGTTAAACGATAAAGCTACAGGCAGGCATAGTAGTGCTAGTTATGCGTGTTTGTTAGAGATGGTACACACTGCCCTTTCAAACCCTAGTAGTATAGTAATAGTAGTATTCTGTTTTGGTCATCAACACGTGCGTCTCCGGCTTTTTATGAGCCTCATAAAAACGAGTCCAGATCCCCTGTCCAGTTTTATGATATCTTATTGTGTCAAGTGAATCTCAGTCATTTATTTATGTGGATTCTGCATGGGTCCCACATAAAAAAATATGGGACCCGCATAAATGAATAGCTGAGATTCACTGGACACAATAAGACACCATAAAACTGAACAGAGGATCTGAACTCCATAAAAACCAACTTGACAATTGCTATTCTCTAACACTTTACATAACACAACATAGGGTTACATCTTTGTTTCTGCCTTGTCAGTAATGCACGTGTTTGCTCTTCTACTTTGGGTCCTATCCTTTGCCTAATTGTCCAACCTGCTTCCATTCCCATCAATTGATTCATACTCTCTACAAGGGTCATCAACTTGTAAAACTCCATTATGTTCGAAGTTACCGGAAGGTTGGCTCAATCAATATATATATATATATATATATAATACTGTTCGAGACTTCGTTGTAGGTATCTTTTTGAGTTGAGACAACAGGCAGGCAGACAATCACCGACAACTCATGACCTATGTGATGACACATGAGAGGATGGCTTTAAAACTATAACCGACCTTTAGGCACGATTCAACCCTTGAGAGCTTGGTCATTGCAGGAACCGTGTGCTTCCATGTTTCAAATTCAAACCCTTTGATGGTAATGATTAAATGTAGTCATGTGTTGTGTTATGTTTGTTTATATATTACAGAACAGTTTAATCTCCCTATCTAGCTGAAACCACAGAGGCATTAAAAGAAATCAAGAGAAGGAAAAAAGAACAGAACATGCATCTATAACAAAGAAGCAATCCATGTGAAAATAATACGGACAATCGTGGGATGAAGCATGCATGGCAGAGTAAAAATGAGGAGAGATCATGGTCAAAACATGGGGACCATGAGTGGCAGTAGGACTTTGGGGAGGGCCGCACGAGGGGGCACTGAGAGTGTAGGGTTTTCGGTTCAGAGATATATACATTTTATACACATACACACATATATAGATAGTTGTATGTATAGATCATCATTCATCTCTCACCCTTCCCTCTTATTAGGATTCTCGCTGTCTGCTTCTGACCATTTCTGTGAACCCCACCACCATCCACATCTACTATGCCGTTCTCTTCCTCTTTACAATTTTTTCCTACTTAATTCGTTCTACAGTACAGTTTCACCCACTTCCAATTGATTCCCATCTGTTTCATTAATTATGTATCTTTCCCATTAGATAGACAGCAAAAGGTATTACTTCAATGTTCAACTTAAAAGGTTTTCATGACACACAGAATTGACCGTCTTATCTCTCTTAAAGCAAGAGATAAATTTAATTTGAATAGTTCATAATGAAGTATAAACTTGTTTCTACGCACAAAATCTCAAGAAATGTAGAGAATTCGGACTAAAGACCTTTCATGTTAGAAGACTTTCAGGATATCACATCCCACCACTTGAGCCTTTCCATTACACTTTCTTTAGGCCTTTTAATAGGTGTCGCACGTATGTATCCTCCAAGTTGTGCCTGACATGGAAAGATACGTTGCTGTAGAATCTTATTCTGGAGTCCGTACATATCTTTTCATCTTCTGCTATATATGCTTTGAAAAACAAAAATGAAAGCTGGAATCCAAGTAAGAAATTAAGGTAGTACATGTCGAAAAGCTAACAGATGAGAAAATTTTTTGGACTTTATATGCTAGGGTTGTTCTTTTTTTTTTTTTGGCCTTGTAGGGGATGATTGAGGGATAAGAATTAAAAAGTTTGATGTGGATATGGAATTTGAAATTTAGGTTTCCTGCACAATGTACCCCCCAAAAAAGGGCATCTTTCAATCATATCAGTTCTGAAAGCAAGCCCGGGATTTCTCATATCCGGTACACAAAACTAGAAGCATTGAATCATATGTTCTTGTTCACATGGATCACCTAACAGACATCTTGGTTCACACCAGTCAATTCAACTCAAAATACCAATCTCAAACCCAAAAACGATTATTTGACGAATCAAGTTGCTCTTAAATTCACTGGCTTATCTCTTATACACATTCTTAACAACCTCGATATCTGATTAACATGACTTAACAACTAATCGCATTTAAACGAAGGGAAGACTTTAGTTCAAGGAAAGAATAACTCCTCTTACGTACTCATTAAGCAGGATTTTGTTGCTTGCTTGGAAACATACTCTCGTCAACATCAAAGAAAAGCTGTGTTACGTCAGGAAAGTGTGCTTTATATGATTTTGATCCACTTCTTAATCCAATCATATTTATCTGAACTCTAAATTACACTGCTTTTCCCTGTAGTTCCAAAGTAATCAATAGATGTACTTTGGGGACTTCAGTTTGCTCCCATAAAGTGGAAGCTATGATTTAGTAGTCATTTATATATACATAACAGGTGATCTCAGACATGACGCGTGCCCTTCTATTATACTTGTATATGAATAATCATCCTATTCCATGTCAAAGATAGATCTGTTGCTGCCTCCTACAGAAACACTAATCCAAGACTGGTGTGTTTTCGGAAGACAAGACTATAAAAAACTAAAATTAATGTATGGTCCATACAAAATCATTTGAAACTAGATGCTTGGCTTGGCTCTTGTCTGATGTTCCCACATCTTAAAGCCTTGCTTGTAATATGTCATGTTTGGATTAGTCTATCATATTCATAGAGGATTTGGAAGGTGGGGACGGAGGGAGCTTTGGTAATTAATGGTTTCCGGGTACTGGATACTGTTCATATCTAGTTTGACTCCTAATACTGTTCACAAATTGTTCTGAGAATGAGCCAATTTGGAACTATTTTTCTTTCCATGTATTCTACCCTACTAAACACAGTCTAACTTTGGCAGAAGCAGAACTGAAAAGTCGAGAAACTTGGAAGTTCTTGGATATTTGAACTGCAAAAAGAGAAACATTTCTTGTTCCAGCTAGATTATGGAATCTCAATGAAGAGACCAAACTCAGAAATTTCCTGGCAGACCAACAGAGATCGACCACTAAACAGAAACCTCCACCTTCCTTTATACAATTAGGCCTCTTCCTTTATTGAATTCTCGCAGTAGCAGAAGTGGAAGAAAAAAAATTTTTGAAAAGAGAGAGAGAGAGAGAAATTAGGGAAGAAAACGAAGAAGATGAAATGAGAAAAATAATCTAAACGGGCCCTGGCGACCATTTTCTGCACTTACATAATGGTGACATGATTCAGGTCACAAGAACCAAGACTTTGCATTTGTTAAGACCCAGAAAAAATGGAAATGGAGAAGAGCATATAAAGCTCAGAATTTGAGAAAGACAAAGAAGCATATGAATGATTAATAGATCCAAAAGCACGTAAGGAGAGGCCAAATTCATCAAAAAGAAAGATTTATAAATTCAGGAGGGGATCTTGCCAATAAATGATAGCATTTCTATTAATTACACTCTTACGTACATATACATATACATATAAAAGGATCAAGGTTTCTTTCTAATCCAGTAACAACTGCTTCTTCAACTCTCGCTGCATTCACGTTCATGCCAGCAAATAAGCATGGCCACGCAACGCCGGAGGATGTAGAACTTGGCACGCTGTTTCTTGACCAGATGGCTGCACTTTTGACCGAAAGATGAACATGGCTTGTCCACGTGTTGATCATTAAAGCTTGAACTCATTTCTTTGTCTGCCATGAAATTGGGTAAAAGCTTCTTGCGTCTAGACAGAAGCTAGTCAGTACAACTACCAATAGAAGCAGTAAATATAGAGGACAGAGGTGCTCTTGGCTTGGTGTGTATTTATAGAAAGAATTGCCAGACTTTATCAGCCTTTTCATTTTCACTACTAAATTTCTGTGTTGGGCTTTCCCTTAGTTCTGTGTGGATTACCACCATAGCAGCCCACCTCTTGACTGCTCAGTAGGTATCTCAAGACACAGAGTGGACCAATATTCCTGTCTTTCTTCTTCAGTCCTGAAACAATATATGCTACTGTTTTGTACGCTAACGGTGGCAGACATATCTTGTCCTTGAAGTGGTCCTAGTTTAACTGTTATTACAAAACATATTGAGATCTAACGATGTACGATGGCATTTTTTAAAAATATAAAATAAGTCAATGATCACTCGACATTCTTCAAATTAAAGCTTTAGCCAGAAAACTCATGATGCAAGAGAAAAATACATTCAGCAGTTCTTAAAAACTTGGGGAATATGGTCCATATCACATCACGCAAGCTATGGAATTTAAGTTTCAACATCTAAGAGAAGCCATCCAGTTTCACAAGTTCAATAAACACAAGCAATGAACTGATGATGCGAGTTCAAGCATGTTATGAAAATGATTAAACATCGTCACCATAAGACGGATAGAAAGATAAACTTAAAATCTATTTATATATATAATATATTACCTCCTCCACACAAGCATATATATAAATATAGTTAATCTCTATATATTAAAAATCGATAAATTACTAATCTTTGTTAATAAGTTTTACAGATGCAATTTAGAACAATAGGCAAAAATAGTTATTTTAATAAATTAATGAGAATAATTTTTAAAAATCTTTTATATATGTATATTATTTAGTAGTCCATTTACATATATTTAGTAGTCCATTCACATCATATTAAAATTTAAATTACAAGCATAATTTACTATAATATTTTTCTCAAAACATGACTACACTATAACTTATCTTTACTTAAAATATAAATATAGTTGGACACCTTTATTATTGTATTTAGCTCTAATTTTAAATTTTCTTGTTGAAATATCAAAATATAAAGTACTTGTTGAAGTTTTTGTTTGTTAAATAATTATTTTAAATATAATTTTTTGAATACATTGGTGAAATTAATGTGATCACAACAAATTCATTTGGTTAACTTAACATCTACTATCTATTGAATCTAATTTAATTATTCAATTAATTAGATTGATAACTGATATGTAAAGAATGTTTAGTTGATAAAGTATATACCTATTAAACTATGATTATACTCTATAAATTAGTAAAATATAAATTATTGATTGATTGGCATCTCTTTCCCAATATATATATGTGTGTGTGTGTAGGTATGTATAACATATTGCATACAATAAAACCTACTTCTTCAAGCATTGCCCTTGATGCTGATGACAGCTTGAACCATCCTCAGCCATGTGAGAGCTGAAATGTCCACATACTAATTTTCACTAAGAGCCAAGATTGGATTGATTCTATAGATGATGAGATGTGTGGTAGAGTTTAGGAAGACAAGCAAATGAATCAATAATGACATTATTAGCCGTTGCATTGTCAAAATCATTCCAACCCAAACACATTAATTAGTGTCTTTTTCAACGTCTTGTTATGAATTGCAATTTTACTTTGGGAAGGAAGGAGGACACAGAAAGAACTTGAGTTCTCGAATGAAGATGAACAAATTAACCATTATATATATAACTGACATATTGGACTCGTTAGCTTGGCATAAACTTTCATTTATCCTTATTAAGGTTTTGAACTTAGGATCAAACGCCCTGAAGATCGTGATGTGCATCTCTTAGTCAATTTAAGTTGCTGAATTACAGAGGCTTTTTGTAGATATATGTGATATACTACTCCTTGTGCATGCTTCGGCCGATCGAATTCGTCACTGTACATGCAGGGAAACTTGGCCTGAGATGCTAGAGAAGATGAAGATTTTGTCCAACAATATTACTTCCCTTCCCTTTAATGGAACTTATGGAATTGATCAGTTAAGCATTCTTTTTTCGTTTTTCATCTGATTATTACAAGAAATCCATGTTATTTTTTAATCTAGTTAGTCATATTATTTGGCAATCTTCTTACAGCCTTTTGTTATTAAGTTATCTATAAAATTTCCATTCTCTGATGAGTCAATGTAAACCATTATCAACTCTAATTGTCCTTTTCTTTCTTAATAAGGTACTAAATTTCAGGAGTTCAGATTCTCTGTCTAATTTTTATGGTGTCTTATTGTGTCTAGTAAATCTTAGCCATTTATTTATGTGGACCCCGCATTTATTTATGTGGGACACAATAAAACACCGTAAAATTAGACAGAGGATCTTGTTTCAAATTTCAGAGCCTTTCAAATTTTCGTGAATAATTATGTACTACGTACTATGTCACCGATTCACTTTCACTATGTCCACAAGAATCAAATCACACCCTAGCTAGCCCTGGTACCAATTTCCTCCAGAATTCTGAAATGTGACCGAGAGCCACATCAATCATGATCAAAAGTAAAGAAGAAAAGCAACCAAATGAAGTTTCTTTGAAACATATATGTGTGACAGGGTACAAAGGCAAGAAGTGACGATCGAAACAAGTTCCACTATGGAATAGACACAATATCCCACTTCACATGCCTACAGTTAGAGCCACCGGATCGTGTGATGTTGGAACGTCCACGAAAATTGTTCGTAAACCAAAAGAGTTGGATGCTTATAAGGTACGTACTCTTGGTTTATTACCTATATACAAGATAGCTGTAGGATATGAGGGTTTAGATCAAATTCGTGAGTGCATATTGGCTATGACAAGTATAGGATATTAGGTTTATATAAAGTTGTGAATATAGTAATTGGCATCCGCGGTAGTTTTATTATTAGTAACGGAAAAATATTAATATCAATCGATATAAGATATTTTTAGACAATTTTAAAAAAATACAAAATAGTTTTTAATTTATATAATTAAAATTTAAGCATTATAAAATTTATCTTTTAGAAGTAACAACTCAAGTGAAATTGTTTCTAAAAATTTTAATATTAACGACAACTAGAATAAGTAAATTATATTAATTTTAATTTTTGTTAAAAGTTAATATTAAGTAGTTAAATTTTTTATTTATTTAATAATTAAATTAAATTGTTAACAATAAAATTACTTCATATGTTGTAAATGTTTAGTATAGTCATTGATGACTATATCTATGGTATTTTATTATCTTATCTTATTGTTTATTTGTGTTTATTATGTTAAGTATGATTGTATCTTTGATATCTTATTATCTTATTTTCTCTTATTGTTTATATTTATCAAACCAAATGTAAAATTGTATTTATCTTATTCTTTGAATTTATATAAATATCTTTATATTTTTTGAAAAATTATTCATTTTAATGCAAAAATACCATATCATATTCTTCTTTTACTTGGTACCAAAAACCTAAAAAATTTTATTCATGATGATTACTTCCAATAATTCACAACTTGTGCCAGTAACACCAAGCCTTCCTTAAGTTGAATCCCAAAAGTTACCTTGTATGGAAGTCTCAGTTTATTCCCTTTTTAAATTACAAAAGTTTACATGACTTTATTGATCCAAATTTCTATCACCACCTCAAACTATCCCCTCTACCTTTGATCCTTCTCAATAAATAACCAATCTAGCTTATAATTCCTAGTTTAAAAAGGACTAAATGTTACTCCCATACTGAAGACATATTTTCGTATGTCATTGGTTTAACGTCCACTTGTGATGTTTGGCAAGTCCAATCAATTGCATTTGGTTCAATCTCATAGAAAAGGCAGCTTCAAATTCATAAAAAATCAAAAGAGACGAAGAGTCCAAATCTTCTGTCCAATATTATGGTGTCTTATGTGTCCAGTAAATCTCAACCATTTATTTATGTGGGTCCCGCATAGGTTTCATGTGGGTCCCACAAAATAAATGGTTGAGATTCTATAAGACAGAATAAGACAGGGTAATATTGGACAGAGGATCTGGACTCAGAGATGAAAAGGAATGATCTTACACCATCTCAATATATCACTAAAAAGAAAAGGCTTTGGTTAATGAGGTTGTTGTAGCATGGAGATTCCTCTCCTTCACAAAAATCAATGTCATAGTCTATTGCAATATTGGATCAGACTATCATAACCAATGTTATGCATACTGTACCAGATTGAGCTCTAGAACGGAACTATACCGATACCGGTTGGTACCGGGTACCGTTTCGAAAAAATTTTTAAATTTATAAAATAGTCATAAAAATTTTTAAAAATTACAAAATAGTTCATATTGGTATATTATACAGTTGTACTGTATATTTTACTAGTTTACTGTTTACATCAACCATGCTTTCAAAAATCTTAATAATAAATAATAATGACAATTAATATGAAATAACAATAATTTTAAATATTTTACATATAAATAATAACCACAATTAACATAAATAAAGACAATTATCATCATACAATTATAAAATTAATAATAATACAAAATATTTAAAATATTACAATAATACAAAAATATTTTTTAAATTTATAAAATTGTCCCTGAATCTTTTTAAAAATTACAAAATAGTCCATTGTCATATTGTAAATTTGTAGATTATTTAAAAATGTTGAAAACTGGACAGAGGATCTTGCTCAGCACTGGTCCGCTCAGCGCTCGGCCGCTCAGCGCTTGTCCGCGCGTGCCCGCTAAGCACGCGGGACCGATTTTTTGATTCGATCTCTCCCCACTCTTTTGGCCATAACTTTTTCGTTCGACATCCGATTGATCTGATTTTTGAAGCGTTGGATTCCTAAGACATCCCTCTATCTTTCTAAGGAAATTTATGATTTTGTAAGACCGATCGAGAAAGACCGATCGAATCAAAGTAAGAGGATCAGTTGAAAAAGTTTGAACAGACTTCAGTATTTTGAAGATATCTTGAGCTATAGAGCTCCGATCGAGCTGATTCTTGTTGCAAATTAAACTAGAGACATAGATCTACAAATGT
>JAOSBM010000005.1:35310434-35321110 GCA_027568955.1 Erythroxylum tenue
ACCTCATTGGAGGGCTTCGGCTACAGCAGAATTCAATGCCTTGGTTAGAAATGGTACATGGGATCTGGTTCCGGCCACGGAGGCTCAAAACATTGTTAGGTGTAAATGGATTTTTCGCACCAAACGCAAGCCTAATGGGTCCATTGATAAATATAAATCTCGCTTGGTTGCTCGAGGGTTCAATCAGGCTCCTGGTATTGACTACAAAAAGACATTCTCTCCAGTGGTCAAACATCCTACTATCAAAGTTAGTCCTCACTATTGCTTTAATAAATCAATGGTCATTACATCAAATGGATGTTAATAATGCTTTTTTACAAGGGCATCTTATGGAGACTGTTTACATGAAACAACCTCCAGGCTTTGTACATCTGGATCTGCCATCTCATGTCTGTAGGCTTCGGAAAGCGATATATGGTCTCAAGCAAGCACCGAGAGCGTGGTACAATGAGCTGCGAAAATTCCTACTACAGTATGGTTTCCTCACTAGTGTTTGTGATTCCTCGCTCTTTGTTTATCATCGACATGGGATAACTATGTACTTTTTGGTTTATGTGGATGATCTTCTGCTCACGGGTAACTTCACGGCTGCTCTTCAATTATTTATGGATGCACTATCATCTCAATTTTCTCTCACGAATCTTGGTCCACCGAGTTATTTTCTGGGAATTGAGATCATACCAACTTCAACTGGGTTGTTTCTTTCTCAACAATGGTACATTCATGATTTACTTTGTAAATTTGATATGGCTGATGCCAAACCTTGCAGTACTCCTCTCTGCACTTCGACTACATTAAAGCTTGATGATGGCACTGCTTCTGTTGATGAAACTCTGTTTCGACGTATTTTGGGAGCATTTTAGTATGTCACACTAACACGTCCGGATCTTAGTTTTGCCGTAAATAAACTATCACAGTTTATGCATCAACCAACAGATACTCATTTTCGTCAACTCAAGAGAACACTTTGGTATCTTAAACACACACATAATTTTGGGTTACATCTCACTAGATCCCCTAATCTCAATTTGGTGGCTTTCAGTGATGCCGATTGGGGGGGTAACTTCGACTCTCGGACATCTACTTCTGCCTATGTAGTTTATCTTGGGATCAATCCTATTTCCTGGTCCTCTAAACGTCAGCAGATAGTTGCACGCTCATCAACAGAAGCTGAATATCGTGCAGTTGCCAATACAGTTACAGAAATTATGTGGCTGCAAAATCTTCTTACTGAGCTCCATATATCTTCATCTGTCATTCCACATATTTATTGTGATAATATCAGTGCTACTTATGTTTGTTCCAATATTGTCTATCACTCACGCATGAAACATCTGGCACTTGACTATCATTTTGTCCGATAACAAGTACGATTGCAACATGTCCAAGTCTCTCATATCTCCACGACAAATCAGATTGCGGATGCACTCACTAAACCATTGTCTCGTGTGCAGTTTGAGATTCTTCAATCCAAGATGAAAGTCTCTCCACGACACTTCATCTTGCGGGGGCATCATAGAGATAAGAGTTGTGATAGAGATAAGAGTTGAATAAGTCTTTGATAAGATTGTCAATTTTGTTAGATATGTATCTGTTATACGATCTGAATAATCCTGTAAGTTAGGATCTGAGAATCATGTATCGCTATATATATTCAAGTGTACTGTATCGAAAACATATATCAGTTTTATATCAAATTCTTCTTCTCAGTTTAAAGCTTATTAAATATTATGCTTCCATGTTAGATTGAAAGGTACTTGTTTGTTTATTGTTGTGCTATGAAATGAGAAAGATGCCAAGGAAAAAAGAATAACTAGTAGTGGAATGTTAAAGAGTTGGATCTCCAACCTAATTAGTATCGGAATATACTTTTAACTGAAGTGGATAAGAATCATATAAATGAAGATCATGAAAGAGAGTACTTATGATATATTGAAGGATACGAAGAATAGTAAGGATGAGAATGGTATGAGGTGCTAACTAATTGATTGATGATGTGAATAGCGTGGGCAATATTAAGGCAAGAGACAATAAGGTATATAAAATTGTTAGATTGCATGGCATTCCTAGGTCTAATGTGTCTGACTGAGATGCTAAATTTTTTAGCCATTTTTGGCAAGTGTTGTGGGGCAAGTTGGGTACAAAATTGCTCTATTCCACTACTTGTCATCCACAGACAGATGGACAAACCGAGGTAGTTAATAAGACCTTGGGTACCATGTTGCGTGCTATAGTAGGTAAGAATTTGAAAACTTGGGGTGAATGTTTGCCATTGATTGAATTTGCATATAATCGGAGTGTGCATTCTACCACAGGTTTTTCACCTTTTGAGCTTGTCTATGGTTTTAATCATTTAACTGTTTTGGATTTGGTGCCTTTACCCTTGCATGAGTTGTCTAGTACAGATGGCAAGAGGAAAGCTGAGATGGTCAAGGAGTTGCATGAGAAGGCACGACAGTATATTGAGCAGAGGAACAAGGTATATGCGAAGCAAGCCAACAAGGGGCGAAAAATGGTGATCTTTGAACCTGATGATTAGGTTTGGGTGCATCTGAGGAAGGAGAGGTTTCCTACCTAGAGGAAATCCAAGTTGGATCCTAGGGGTGATGGTCCATTTCAAATGTTGGTGCGGATCAATGACAACGCCTATAAAATTGATCTTTCAGGTAAGTCTAATGTGCCCGCTACTTTTAATGTTGCTGATCTTTCTCCTTTTGATATGGATTCAGATTCGAGGACGAATCTTCCTAAGGAGGGAGGGACTGATGTAAGCGGGACCATTGACAGTCGAGCAAGGCCAAGCAGAGAGCTAGCCATGCCAGAATGAGCCATGACCAAAATTAGGACCAAAAGATTTAAAGAGGCTCTTTGTGTGCATGTGGGCTTTTATCTTGAGAAGATGACGAACCCCGAGCCTATTGGAGGAGAGTTTAATGAAATTGAGCTCAAACTAATCCATTTAACTCAAATCATTGGACCGGAAATACTTGGAGCTTGAAGACACGAAGACTTGGGCTATTTAATGCTTCATCACTTAAGCCCAAGAGCATATCAAACTTATTTATTTAATTTTTGAACTTTGTTTTATTTTGAGCTTCCATATATTTTAGCCTAACCTTTTATTATTTGACCTAGGTGTAAATACTTATGTTTTAGGATTTTACAACTTTTAGATCAGAATTGCTTGAGTGTCGTCGGCTTCAATAGGGAGAAATGTTATTCTCTTGTTCTTGTTACTTTCGAACCATCTTTCACTTATCAATTGCTTTCCCAATTGTGGAGTGTCAATTGTTTGTTTCTCTTGGTTTTATTTTGATCATCGGGATTGCTTGAAACAAGTTTCCAAGAGGTGTCGTAGAAATCAAACCTCACGTATCCTTATTTTCTTGATTGTTGAATTCCAAATTTCCATCCTTCTTAATTCCTTAAGGTAAAAAACACACCAGACAAAAACACCCATCGTAAACATCATCAAATCGACGTCAATCCTTCCGCGGTGCGCGTTAGGCCTCTCCCAACATTCAAGTTCGTTCTCTTTCCCTTCACATTTGCTTCCATTAATCTCGTTAAACAATTTAATGACTATTTTTTCTTTATTTAGGAAAAGCGTGAGAAGGCCAAGGTTAACAGAGGAAAAAATGAAAACTCCTCACAACCAAGACTCCAAATCATTTATTGTCATATGAAATGAATATTTAAGTTCCTTTTTTACAATTTATAATTACATCAGTAAATACAATATTATTTATTGCTTTTTCATTTTTCATAAAACAAAGTCAGAAGGAATTACATGAAGAGTGTGATAGGATCACACTCTACAAATTGACACATTATAAGAAAGGTGAAGGTTGGATGTCTGAAAAAGTGAACAATAATTATGCAAGTATAAAAAATTTTAATTTTATTTATTTATATAGTACTAACTATTAATATTTGAATTGAATATTGATTTTTTTTAAAAATTTTAGAATAAGATGCAGGAGCTGTTACAAATATTAATATCTGACGGAAATGAGCCCAATGTAGATAACATTTGCAATAAGGTACTTAGTACCAGGGAAAGATCTATCCATTTTTTAAGTGGGGGCAAAATTTTATTTTTTTATGGGATCAAAACTTAAAATAATAATTTTTTATATAATTTTTTTTGAAGGCAATGGGGGCAAGTACCCCCACTTGCCCCCAATGTGGATCCGTCCATGCTTAGTACAAGATCCAGCTACATCAAAGGTCTTGGGTTTGGGCCTAAGCTAATTGCTTCATCCTCATCAAGACCAGCATATATTGACTGTTTTTCATAGGAGAACGAATCGCTTAGGCCCTATTTGGTTGAGGGGTTGGTAATGGAATGGGATGAAGCGTAACACACTTCCATCATTTGGTTGAGGGTTTCATAATGGAATAGAACAAAATGGGATAGAAGCGGAGGGTTTTATGTTACGCTCCATTCCATCTTAAATAGTAAAAATAAGAAGCCTCCGATTCGGGGGTTTAAGATGGAATGTAAACTAATAAATACATACTACCTAATATACCCTTAATAATTTTTCTTAATACCAATTATTTCTTTTAACCCTAACCCCCTTTTCCTAGACTCATTTATTACGGTCGATCCACAAAAATTGTATATAATTAATAATATTTGTATATTATTTCTCCTTACCCTAATAATAATATTTTTATATTATTAATAATAAATTGTATATAATTAATAAAATTTAATAAAATTTGTCTTTAATCGTTTGTATATATTTTTATATAAATAAATTATTTTTAAATATAAATCACATATAATATAATTAAATAAAATTTATTAAATAAAATTTATTAAATAATTAATAATAATATTTTTATATAATTAATAACAAAATAATAAAAAATTTATTACAAATTTTATTATTTTAAAATAGAAAAATAAAAAAATTATTTGTCATGGTTGTGACTTGAACCGTGACTTTTTAATTGGACATGATTTCTATTTAAAAATCACAGTGTTAAACCTCCTGTAACAACCATTTTAATATCAGGGACATAATAGTCATTTATTATAAATTACATTCCATTTCATCAATCTTCCAAACAACATTTCACTACATTATATTATGAACCCTTCTATCTCTTCCAAACAATTTTTCACTATATTACATTTCATTCTATTATAAACATTCCATTCTGTTCCATTATATTCTATTACATTCCATTAATTAACATCCAACTAAACAGGCCCTTAAGGCTAAATTAGAACGTAGTGAACAAAACTTATAATGTAATGAAAAAAAGTTGGTCAAGCTTGAAAAGTTAGTCAAAAAATTACTTGATCCTAATTATGAAAGTAATGGTGATGAAAATGAATCTTAGTCATTAAATTAATATTTTTATTTTTATTTTGTACATAAATATTTTTGTTAATGTTTGTAATTAACATTTAATGATATTTTATTGTTTATATACAATGCTTCTAATTTCTAATTATTATTTTTATATTTTTGTATAATAAATTATAAAACAAAAAATCTAAATATTACATACAATAACATGGGCTAAAATGTCACCAATAATTATAATTAACATGATAAAATATTTAGTAATAATGTATATTAAAAATTTCAAAACGTAGCTAAAAAGATTTGACTACGTTTCTTAAATCGCCGCCAATAACTTTTGGCTATGTTTTAAAAAACATAGCTAAAGAAATTTTGCTACGTTTACCAAATTGTCATCAATAACTTTTGGCTACATTTCACTTTCGTCACTAAAAATTATTAGCTACGCAGAAAACATTATTAAAATTTTTAGCTACGTTTCTAATACCATAGCTAATAGTGTTTAGCCACAAAATTAAGCGTACCAAAAAAATATTTGTGACAATTTGGAATATCATTGTCTATCTCTTTTCGCTATGTAAGCAATTTGTAGTAAAAAATTATTAGCGAGGATTTAGTGAAAACGTCGCTTATCGTCATTGCTAAAAGTCCCTCCATTGTAGTAGGCTAACGTGGGGTATGACATGGCAACTAATGCGATAGAGTGAGACTCAATATTGACATGTTGATGTGGCAATTAGGGTTACTTTTACGACGATGTGGCATATAATATGGTAGTAATTAGCGACACATGAACCATTGATTAGATAATATATGGTGTACTAAAAAATTATTGATGACGATTTGGAATATTGTTGCCTATCTCTTTTCGAAATGTATGCAGTTCTTAGTAAAAAATTATTAGCGAGGATTTGGTGAAAACGTCACTTATAGTTTTTTGTTAGGAGGATTTAAATCGTTGCTAAATAATATCAAAAACGACTTTCATTGCTAAAAATCCCTCTGTTGTAGTATACTAACATAGGGTATGACATGGCAACCGATGTGGTAGAGTGAGACTCAATATTGACAGGTTGATGTGGCAAGTAGGGTTACTTTACGATGATGTGGCATATACTATGGTAGTAAGTAGCAGCACATGAACCATTGATTAGATAATATATGGTGTGAATATTGACTGGATCTCCATATTTCTTAAATAAAAATGATGTTGGCTTAAGATGACTTAAAACGATATCATTTTATGTCGTCTTCAACTTCTGGATGCTAGAGTTTCATTTTTTTTAATTACAGGGAAAAGAAACAAACTAAAACTAGTGCAAATTGCGGCGGTATAAAGCGTCGTGGGCGTCACGGAGGAGACACTCCAAAATCCTCAGAGGGGGCTCCTGGAGAACATGTAAGCCTGGGGCGGAGCGGGTGGCGAGTGAAGCGAGTTGATCCGCGCATTGATTCCCTTCCCGAGGAACATTGTGGAACTGGACCTCCCAAGTTCGAAGGAGGAGACGTCGGGTACCTGTCACCAACAAAGAATCAGCAGTCAACACAGGATCAGAAGAGGAAAGTAAATTAATAACTTCGAGGGAGTCTCCTTCAATAATAACGTGACGGTAGCCCAGGTCCCATGCGAGGTGAAGGCCTGAGTGTACTCCCCAAAGCTCGGTAGAGAGTGGTGACCCTCGCGGGAGAAGCTGGGTAAACCCTCCACACCACTGGCCATGGCAATCACGCAGCAGGCCCCCAGCAGCACAGAATTGGCCACCCTGTTTGACGGCCCCGTCCGTGTTGAGTTTCACCCATCCCACAGGCGGCTTGCTCCACCCAACGAGGCTGCCCAAAGGTAACTCCGGAGTGGCGGAAAACACAACTTTCCACTACGCGGGCCCTTTCTATCCAGCCTAAGTACTCCATGATAACACGAGCTCCCGCGTCCGGCCAGGCGACGGTTGGTTCAAAAATACTTTGATTACGCTAGTACCAGAGGAACCAGCAGCTGACGCCAAAGATGGACGACCAGGGGAAATTGTGCACAGGCTGGTGTTGCGAGAGGTTGGAGAGGAGCCAGTCCCAATCCCCCTGAAGAAAGAAACCCGGGTCCCCGGTGGCCTGGGGAAAGCTCGTTCAGATGGTATGGGCCCATGGACAATCTCGGAGGACGTGCAGAGTAGTCTCTTCTTGGCCACAGTAGTTGCACCCGTCATTCGTGGCAAGGTGGCGAATCACCCGTTGTTTGTTGGTCAGTAGGGAGCCTTTGGCCAACAACCAAAGGAAGGCCCTAATCCGTTGGGGGCCTGCCCATTTCCAGATTAGGTCCCAGAGATGGGTGCGGTCGTCAGATGAGTGACCTTCGAGAAGCGCGTAGGTCGGCGCGACTGTGAAGCGTCCATTGGCCGTAAGTCTCCAGTGAGGGGAATCCTCCTCAATGCTATCAGCGGGGGAAGAAAGCTTCGCAATGTCCAGGCAGACTGTAGAAGGTAAGTACTGCTGGAACCGGCTCCATTGCCAAGTGCCGTCCGCATTGCGGTAGTCGCCTCCTAAAGCGGAGAGGTCAAAGTCAGGGACTGGGGAGGTTGCGATCACGAGAAGGGGGCCCCAGTCGCCAACCCAGTTGTCCGTCCAGAAGTGGATCCGTCGGCCATTGCCGAGCTGCCAGTGCAAACCCTGGCGAACGAGGTGCCAGAGACTCGACGCCCCAGTCCGGGCTAAAGTAAGCGGGATGTGGTGCATATCAACTCTGTACTTAGCACGAAGGATCTGAACCCAAAGAGACTAAGGTTGAGTAAGCATGACCCAACCCAGCTTGGCCAGCAAGGCATCGTTGGAGGAACGGATGCGCTTAAGGCCCAGGCCGCCTGCCTTTTTGGGCTGGCAAATGGTAGCCCAGTTCGTAAGGTGGATTTTGCGATGCTCACCCTTGGAGCCCCAAAGAAAATTACGCATTAGGCGTTCTAAGTCATCACACAGTTGCCGAGAAAGGCAAACAGTTTGCATGGTATAGGTGGGCATGGCAGCAATTACAGACTGAGTTAGAGTAACGCGGCCTGCTAAAGATAAAACCCGTGCCCGCCAACCAGCAAGTTTCTGACGAGCATTATCGAGAATATGCTGATACGTGCGTCGCGAAGAACGCTAGTGGAATAACGGGACACCCAGATATTTTTCCAAATTCTGTGTCCGAGAAATAGAGAGTTCTTGGCTGATTTGACGCGAAAGAGCAGGGGACGTATTCTTGGAGAAAAAGACGCGAGTTTTGGCCGTACTCACTTTTTGGCCTGAAGCCTGGCAGAACTCGTCTAGGGTCCGGGCAATGACACGGGACTGCAAGGTCGTGGCTTCCGCAAAAAGGACGAGATCATCAGCAAAAAAGAAGTGCGAAAGAGGGGGCCCTGTCGGACTAACTTTAATCGATCGCCAAGAGCCGATGGCCACCTGGTGCGATATAAGGTGTCCTAAACGTTCCATGAAGAGGACAAACAGGTAAGGAGAGAGAGGATCGCCTTGGCGGAGCCCTCGAGAAGGGCAAAATGGGTGCGTCAGAGAGCCTTGCCACGCCACTTGGTAGGTGACCGTTGTCACACAGTGCATGATAACGGAGATAAGAGGGACCGGGAGCCCAATGTCCGTTAAGGTGTCCTGTAGAAAGTCCCAGCGAAGCCGATCATAGGCTTTTTTAAGATCCACCTTGATGGCCATTAGGGCCGTCCGACCCTGCTTTCGGCGCATCGTGTGAATAACTTCTTGGGCAATGACAACATTATCCGTAGCTTGGCGACCCGGGATAAAGCTGGTCTGGGGGGCCTGGACCAGCCAAGTTAAGTGGGGTTTAAGGCGGTTAACAAGGACTTTGGAAAGAATTTTGTAAATCACATTACAGAGGCTGATCGGCCGGAATTGGGTGATAGTGCAGGGGGAAGGGACTTTCGGGATCAGAACAAGTGTAGTTTGATTTATAGTAGACTCCCATTGCTCCAGACGAAAGACGGCTTTGACGTAGTCAGTAACGGCTGGCCCAACCTGGCCCCATTGTCGTTGAAAAAAAAGCGCATTAAAACCATCCGCTCCAGGGGCTTTCTTGGGATTCATGGCAAAAACGACAGTTTGGACTTCCGTGGCAAGGACAGGGTGGGTCAGGGCTTGGAGGCTATCCATAGAAAGCGGAGAGAAGGCTCCCGAGATAGGGAAGCACTGGCGGGGCCCCGCATCCTGAGTGTACAAATCAGCAAAGTAATCCCGAGCTAGCCTGCGCAGGGCGTCCGGGTCAGTGATGCGAACCCCGTGGAGGTCGTGGAGGCTCTCAATACGGAGCTTCTTGCGTTTAGAAAGCGTGAGCATATGGTAATACTTTGTGTTGCGATCGCCTTTCGAGAGCCAGTCGCATTTAGCCTTCTAATGCCAATAAACTTCCTCTTCACAGAGGACGTGGACCAGCTCCGTACTTAAGTGATCCTCCAGGGCAGACAGAGCGTCCAGGTTCTCCGGCGTCATGGCCCGTTGGATGCCTCGGAGCTGAGCGAGGAGGCGTTTTTTTCGATAAAAAATATTGCCAAAAACAGAGACGTTCCACTGATGGAGATGACGGGATAAGTGGGTCAGCGATAGGGATGGCAATTGTACCCGAACCCGATGGGTATCCGATAAAATTACTTGAACGGGGGCGGGTATGAGGAGCAAATTTTTACCCGTGGGGCGGGTATGGGGGGTTAACAAAAATACCCGTCGAATATCGGGGCGGGTATGGGGATACCACCCCCCATACCCGTTTACCCGTTATATAGTAATTACAATTTTGCCATTATATATATATACATACAAACCCAGCCCAAATCCCTAATTCTGTAATTCAATTCTTCCTAAATTATCAATCCATTCCCCATCAACGCCATCGCCTACGCACCAGCCACCAGTAGAGCAGACGCACCGTCAGCCATCCTCTTCTCCCATCGCCGCCATCGCAGCCATCGCCGATGCACCGTCAGCCATCCTCTTCTCCCAGCAACGGCCACCCTCTTCTCCTCTTCTCCAACACAAATTTTGCAAACTTTGAAAACTCTTGACACTAAAAAGCACACTGGCTCTCATCTCTCTCTCGCTCGCCTGTCAATCTCACTAACTGTCACCGCCTCTCACTCTCGCCCTCCTCAGCCTCGTCTGACCTCGGCTCCTCCTCCTCTTTCGTGGTCTCGCCGTCTTCATCTTCAACCTTCCTCCACACCCGAAGACGCCACCCCCGTTACAGTCGTCACCGTCGCAGCTCAGGACCACCACACACCAGACTGCACCACCGCACCCGTAATTTGTTTTTGGGTGTGTGTTTTTCTGTCTGTTTTCGAAATTTTCCTACTATGTTGAATT
>JAOSBM010000005.1:35326340-35340353 GCA_027568955.1 Erythroxylum tenue
TCAGACTCGAAAGAGTTGATTTTGGCAAGATTATGAGTAAAAGGGATGTTAGGATGGGTTTAGGATCCTTTGGAGGGATCTTGGAGGGTGAAAATTTTGTGTCATCCGTAAGTCACACGGCCTGCCCGTGTAAAATCACACGGGCCGTGTGTTTTTGGGCGTAGGGACACCATTTTACCCGTAAGTCACACGGGCAGACTGTCTTGGATCACACGGTCCGTATATTTTGACCCACTAAATGACAAAATTTTAATTTTTGGTCTTCACAAAAGTTATAGCCCTAGATGTCATCTTTCCAACCGTCAAAAAAGAAGTCAATCCGACACCTATATTGAGAGTTATAGCGTTTTCTCCAAGGCATGTTCAAGATGAGTAAAAACATGAACATGTTGGTTTAGTTTTGCCATAACTCCTTCGTCCGACCTCCGATTGAGGTGATTCTTGAGGCGATAGATTCCTAACACGTTTCTTTACCTTCCCACAAATATTGGTAGCCTTTGGTGTTGAATTGAAAAAGTTTGATTGATAGAAATTAAGGGGTCAGTAGGAAGAGCATGTTTAGGCCATGAACATACTTTTGATTTTTAAGCATATCTTGAGCTATAGAGCTCCGTTTGAGATGATTCTTTCTTCTACATAAACTAGAGACTAAGAGCTACCATTTTAAAAAAGTCAATTGTAATTGTTTTGATTTCGCTATGTGAGCTCGCCGTTTTTGAGTTGAGATTTTATAAGAATGATGATAAACCGATGCTGGCTATGAGGGTATTTTGAAGTAACCCTTATAAGGAAATCCGCTCATGCTTTATGAGGGTTAAATCAATTAACCCTACAAGGTAATATGCATACGTGTCATGATTCCGAAGAGTGTTGAAAATCAGGAAATAAGGAGTAATGAAGAAGATCGCGTTTCATGATTTTGCAAGAGTTGGTTTCCGGATACAAGCGGAATCCAACACATATATGGTATCAGAGCAAGAAGATGAATTGAGAATGAGGACTATTTGATGAGGGTTAAAGAGATTGGAAACCCGCTTATGTTTTTTTATTTCTGGATCGATTGTTGGGCTTCGAAAACGGGGTCCAACACATGGAATGCAAAGAAATAGTCAACTATTTTCATATCATCAACTGGAAGTGAGTATAAAACAATTGACAATGCTATATTTGAGTTGTTATTTGATCATTCCTTACTTGGTGAGATATATTTTCTTTCTTCTGGACTAGTCACCTTATGGTTTAATAATATTGGAGCCCTGTCTTTGTGCAAATGTTCATACTAGAACTAAGTGTATTAAATTAGATTATCATTTTGTTATGGAAAAGATCAAATAAGGAATTTTACAATTAAAATTATTATCAAATGCAAATCAATAGCCAATATATTAACTAAGCTTCTTGGTTGAACATTATTTGAAAAGCATCGGACAAGCTTTATCTTTAAGAAGTTGAACGATCAACTTGAGGGGGATTATTAAGGATAGTCATCATCATAACATCAATTTGATGACCACATCTCTGAAATTTTATTATCTTATTGTTTGTACTTAACATGTTAAGGATAGTCATCATTACAATATAATGACAATAGTTCTAATATCTTATTATCTTATCTTATTACTAAATGTATTTATCTTATCCTTTGTATTTATGTTTTTGTTATATAAATAGCTTTCATACTCTTTGTAAAATTATTCATTTCATTAGAAAAGTACTACATCATATTCTATTTTTACAATAAATATAAGAATAAATTAAAAATAAAATATCGTTAAACATTTTTAAAAATTAAAATTACAATAAGGATGATACCTTCAATAATTATACTCTTATGTTACTTTATTTATTTATTATACTTGAAAATAAATTAAATATAAATATCAAATTTAAAAAATATATAGAAATAATGTAAAGTATGATAACAACCGTTAAACATTTAATAATGAGATTAAGTTTAAACAAAGTTGCAAATATAATTTATATTGATTTTGGTATCTTTAATTTTTCTTAATTTATAAATTTGACCTAATAATTTTTAGAATTTCACCAGAACGATCAGTACATTTCAAAATTTTCTATTACAATTCAATACAATAATTTGATAAAATATTTAATAATTTTATACTATTTTTAACTAATACAATACCAAATTTATAATATTGCTCGGTCCATCCACATATTGCTAGTCATCCTAGATACATGTGTAAAAAAATGCATGACAAAATGGCTTCCCTCATCATATTTAACCAAGATTTGATCCTTTAGATCTCTTCTAATTTTTCCTATCTTCATTATCAGGATTCTCTCTTTTACCTTATTTTTAAATGTTGCATAAAGTTACCTAAAGCTTTAGCCTAAGAACTAAGTTGTGTATCTTAATTTGGACCTTTGAGGGAATTGTCAAAATAATGTAATTTAACCACCTTCCTTTGACCTATATCTCCCTTGACCACCATCCACCACCTTCCCCTTCTCGATTCCTTCCCCCACTAAGGAAAGGAACTAGACCCCTCACTGCCTTCCCTACCTTTACTTCATAAATGAAACCAATCTAACCTTACGACTCACCTAAAGGAGGGTTTTAATCCAGATTCCACTTTTTCAGAGCTCACCACTCTACCCTCTCTACTACCACTAAACCTACCCAATTTTCCCAAGAGCTAAATATGGCAAATCTAATTTTTACCATGGCTGCTCATCTAGCAAAGCATACATGGAGTCAGGTATTGGGTGATACTATGCCAAATTTTGACAAGCTAACTTATTCCTCGTCTTTAGTTTATTCAACCTCATCAAGACCACGTCTGTTCGCTCTACCCAAGGAGGTATTACAACGGGGTATAAATAAATGGGCAAGCACACTTGTTGGACACTTTTTTTTGGATGAAAATAATGGGGATAACACCCAAAAGAAAAGATTACAGAAGAGCAACTCGGGGAATAGAAACCCCCACAGAATCAGCAAACAAGAGCTCGGAGAGACCCTCCATTGCTTCAGAGAACCAATGTACCCCTATAGATAACCGGTAGCTATTATTAGCTAACCAATCAGCACAGCGATTTCCCTCGCGAAAAACGTGACCAATGTGAACGGCCCACTGACGGGATAACAACTCCTTTATGGCTAGGATCAGGGGGTTCACTCCTGCAGGTTGGTCACTAGTGAGTCCGGTGACCACCAGTGACGAATCTATACTTAACTCCGCCTGAGAATAACCATGGAACCAAGCCAACGTCAAACCATGAAACACAACCCATAACTCCGCCTGCCAGGCTAAGTAGACACCCAAATTTGCACCAAACCCAGCTAACCAACGTCCCCCCGCGTCCCTAAGTAAGCCACCCGCTGTCGCCATACCAGGGTTCCCCTTGGAGGATCCATCCGTGCACAAGTTTACCCATCGCTTGCGGGGTTTCAGCCAACCAACATCAATAACCTGTCGCCGCTTAGCAGTCGGTGTGTTGGACACTTTATAGAAGAAAGAGTCGTCTTTCTACTGGTGCACTTTTGGCCCATGAGGAGCTGGTCTAAATCAAGTTTGGAAAATGTTTATGTTAATAATTTCAAATTCCTAGAATATGCAAAAAGTATCGAAAGGAGGAAATTACCACATCATAAGGAAATCTCAACTATTTGTGAAAAGAGGCCTAGTCTTAGTTTTAAAGAGATCAAGCAAAGGCATATTTCATTATATATTAAATTCCACAACCTTCCCCTAGAATATTGGACCATAACAAGGTTAAGCCATCTAGCTACAGTGATAGGACATTGGATGAGAAGACTGCTACACTAAGACAAGTGGGTTATGTAAGGATTTATGTGGAGGTAACCTTTGATGAGTATTTTCCTAAAGAGTTTCCAATAATGAGGCCTGATGAATAAGGAGAAGTAGTAAAAGATACCACTGAACAAAGCTATCAATGGAAACTTCATAATGCAAAATAAAAAAATGGTTTAGAAAGATACTAAAAGAAGGTATAAATCTAGCTTTTTTAGAGGAGATCCTCAATGTTTAAGTTGGCTCTCTAAAAGACAAATAGGTGGTCTTTCCTGAAATGTTAAACAAAAGTTTTTCCCTTGCATCTCGGTTACTTTGACTTTTTCGTTATTTCGTAATCTCCAGGTTATTGAAACAGAATCCAAGGAGAATAAGGCAACTCCATCAGTAGTGAACTCCAAAGCACCTATGAGAATAACTGAGGAACAAAATAGTCGATGCTTTTCTAGCAGACCCAATGTGAGTACTTGGGCCAACTCCAATGGTGAACTTCAAGTAAGTGATCAAGTTGAGATTCCTAAAGATGAGCTAATTAGTAGGAAGTCCAGGGATAAAGCTCAAAGCATAAAGAATGGTGTAAAGAGGAAATCAGCTAGGAAAAGAAAAAGAAAAAAGGGTCTTAAGCCTACACATATTCTTTATAATAGTTGCCTGGAATTCAAATTAAAGTAATTCCTTATTATCTTCTTTTTCTTGAGCAATTAATATTCGAAAGTTAAGATTTTGATCTTGTCTTCGTGTAGAGGAATTTTTTGGAAGGAACTAGGAAATGATCACGTCATTAATTTCATTTTAGTGGTAAAATCCTAATAAGGTACAACCCTGATAGGATGTACCTTATTAGGATGAAAGTGAACAAAATATCAACCTCAGATCAATATATCCATCTAGAAGTGCATTTGCCCGAGGATACATTTTCAATTACTTTTGTGGATACCTTGAACATATAATTTCAAAGGAAGTAGTTTTGGCATGATTAAAATGATAGGGAATTCTACAAATCTGCCTTGGCTAATTATAGGGGATCTAAATTACATTTCATTCTCTCATGAAGCATAAGGGAAGAGACTAAGTAAGAAACATATAAATGAAGATCTAATAAGTTGCCTGTCAACTGCTCAACTTATGGATCTAAATACTGGTGAAGCTTTCTTCAATTGGTCTAATAAGTAGATGAGTAGTTGGTTAATCTGAAAGAAATTAGATCGAGCCCTTATTTAGCTTGTGTAGTTGTCTAGATTTAAATTGAGTTTTGTATTCTTCAAAAAACTTTTTGTTCAAATTATACTCCCACAACGGTGACTTTGGAGACTAGATGCAATCCTAATAAATCTCATTTATATGCAATAACTTCCTCCTAAATTGTAAGGGATTTAAGGAGGTTATTTTAAGAGGGTGACAAACTGTGGTGGAGGGAAATGAAGCTCTCAAACTGATGCGAAAGATCCAATGTGTGAGGTCCGAGCATAAGAAGTTATTTCTAATAACAACACTAAAAAAGAAATTTACAAAGCTAGAAATGAGTTTCTGTATTCAAAATTTACTCGATTAAACTCCTAACAATGTTATGAACAGAATAAAGGAAATAATAGCTCTTAAATCTTACTCTGAGGTTCTGAACAATCATCACTCCATAGTAAGGAAAAGAACCAAAATTAAATGGCTAAAGGAGTGGGAGACAAACTCTAGATTTTGTTATAATGCTATCCTATGTTGTCAAAGCAAGAATAGGATATCATCATTTATTGATGATGGTATTATGTACAACAAGCATTCTGAGATAAATAGTTTAATGTTCAGTCATTTCAAGATTTTATTGGGGTCAGATCTGAGTTACTTTTCAAATTAGTCATAAAGGAATTTATCCCTTAAGTCATTAGCTCCTCTCAACAAGATTCTCTCATTTATCATTTTTGTAAACTAGATGTAAAGAATGCTCTATTCTCACTTGCACCTAAGAAGGCCCCTTATCCAGATGGCTTAACACCCTTTTCTTTCAAAAAAAACTTGGCATTTAATAGGAAACATCCTCACCAAAGTGGTTTTACTTTTTTTATTTATAAGAATCATGCTTGATGAGCTCAATAGAACTTATATGACCCTCATCCCTAAAAAGTAGAACCTGAATTCCTTAGGTGATTTGAGACCCATCTTATGTTGTAATGTATAAGATCATCTCTAAAATGCTAGTGATTAGGCTTAAAACTGTGCTAGATACCTTTATAGATAAAAGCCAAAGAGCCTTTACAAGTGAGAGAAATATAGAGGATAATCTGTTATTAGCCTGGGTGCTTTTAAAGTGTTATAAATCTAAGAAGTACTAAAAAGTTATACAATGAATGTGGACTTTGCAAAAGCTTTTGATACAGTTAAGTAGTCCTTCATATTGGAAGTTGTTAGTGCTTTCAAATTTCCTAAGATCTTTATCTCCTAGATTAAGGAATGCATATGCTCAACTATCTTAGTTAATGGAGACCCTACACTAATTTTCAAAGGAACTAATAACGTTAAACAAGGAGACTCTTCGCCTCCTTACCTATTTACCATTTGCTTAGAGTCGTTTATTAAAATTACAATCTCAAAGATCAATCAGTCCAGGAGCTTCCAATTTCACTACAAATGTAAAAAGCTTAAACTTTTCATTTAGCTTTTACAAATGACCTTCTATTTTTCAATGGTGCAAATCAAGCTTCAATTAAAGTACTCATGGAATCCCTTAATCTTTTCAGCTCTATTTCTAGGCTTTCCATGAGTATTCAAAAAAGTTGTATTTATGTTTTTGTGGATTATATTCATAGGGTAGAACTATTATCAAACATATCATGATTGAGCAGGCAAGAACTACCTTTCAAATACCTGGGAATTACAATATTAGACAAAAGGATAAGTTACAAGTCAACCTTTTTTTGATCCAATCAAAAGGAAAATCAACTATTGGAACAACTGTTTTCTACCTTATACAGGTAGACTCTAGCTAACAAACTCAGTGCTAAATAGGATGCATATTCATTGGTGTGCTCATTTGATTTTGCTGCAAAAGCTGATAAGACATTGAGAGATCCTTAAAGAATTTCTTATAGACAGAGCTAGTAGATAATAATAAAGGTGCAAAGGTTAAAAAGTCAGATATATGCTCAAACAAAGAGAAGGCAACCTTAGGCATTATTTCTATAAGAAGATTAGATAAATTGCTTGCATCAAAGAAAATATGGAGGTTATTCACTAACCCCCAATCTATTTGGGTGAAATAGGTGCATATCTACATAATAAAAAACCAAAGCCTCTGGTCTCTTAGGTTGAACCAGTCCAATTTTTGGTCTTTTAATAAAATACTCAGAATGAGGGATATAATGAATGATAGCATTAGATTCAATATTAGGAATAAAGATAAGGCTTGGCTTTGGTATGATCACTGTCATCCTTTAGACCCTTTGCATAAAATCTCATACCTGGAATGTTTGAGAACAATTATTATTGGCCCCTGAAAATTTTTCCTTACTATAAGCATGATTAGATTTATTTTGGGGTTTTGCTAGATTAGCCATGTTGGAATTAATTAGCTTGTTTATGTGGGTAAGATAGTATGGCATGGGCTAAAGGCCTTAAACTATTAAAGTAGTGGGAGAGTGTAAGGCCAATTTTGGCAAGTCATGTAAGTTTAAAAACCATAAGGCATTAAAGTAAGGAAAAAAAGGGACTTTATGCAATCATTGAGGGTGTAAAAGAGAAGAAAATGGGGTTTCTTGCATTGGAAGAGAGATAAAATGAAATTGAAGAAAGAAGGGAGAAAGAGAGTTTTGTGAGTTTAGAGAAAGAGAGAAGAGCAAGCTAGGTTTTGATTTTTCTTAGCCTTCAAGAGAGATTTTGAAAGCGATCAAGAAGGAAAAAAGGTAGAGAAAGATAAGAGCTTTCTTTTGAACTAAGCAGTTCTTCATTTGGTGAAAATTTTAGGTAAGTTGTTTTTTTTTCAATCCTTTGAAGTTTTGAAGGATTTTTGGTTCAAAGAGTTTAGGAAATGTATGGGTAAAAGTATTCTAGGATCAATTTCATGCTTTTGGTCCTTTAGGTTTTCCATTATGAATTCTATTGATTTTTGAGATTTTTGTCAATGTTGAAGAAAACCAAGAAGGGCAAGAGGAGCAAGAGGAGAGGCATTTTTGAACAAGCCATAAACAAGGACTTTCAAGGTGGATTAATTTTTTAATGATTTAGTAATAAGCCACTAATACCTCTTTCAAGAAGTGGAAATAAATGAGTTTCAAATACTTTTAAATGTGCATTCATTGTTCTTTGAGTACTTTGAAAATGTGCTGCATATTGTGTATCACGAAAATGAACTTTTGCCTTTTTAAAGGGTATCAAGCTTAAGAAAACAAGTTTCTGAAATATGCCCTTATGGGCAGTACGTTTGACAAGTCAGGAAATACATGTTATGTGAATTTGTGGTGGTCCCCTAAGTTAAGTCAAGTGCACTTTGACAAAAAGACTTCTCCTGCTAGCCCGCAAGTGGTATGGAGCTCCTTCATGGACTCCCATAAGTTCACGACTACGCAAGACCATTATGTGGAATTGCATAGTACATTCTGTTTTAGATCCACCAGAATCAATTTGATGTGCTTATGTGTTCATGATACATTGAAAATAGTGAAGTATACATGTTATGCATTAATGTGAGTTTTTACAATGAAAATAATTATTGCATTGTTTATGCTTGTTACCGATTATAAAAATTGTTACCCACGAGCTTTAAGCTCACCCCCATTTTTCTCTTCACAAGCAGGTGATGAGCAAGAGATTTGAGTAGTCAAGAGCTAAGGCATCACTCCACTTTTGAAATGTTGTTGTATTTTAAGCAGATCTTGTAAACCAAGGCTTTAGTTGCATTTTGAGTAATTTATGATTCAAGTATCTTTTGTATTTTGGGATTTCCTTTGAAAAATTGATGTATTGGGGGCTTGAAATTCCCACTAAAGCTTTGTAAAACTACGATCTTTCGATGCTAATGGTTTATGATTTTGTTTTCACCCATGTTTCTCAAGGTTTCATAAGGAGAAAAGTTGTGCACTGACTTCAGGAAAATATCTGGGCTGATCTAGGCTGTTAGGTGCAAACTTATCTTCTGGGAAGTTGTAGGTCTTTCTGTTATCTTTCCAACGGTATATAGCATGAAATTTTTGGACATCCAAGTCGAAAGTTATGGTTCCTATGAGGGGAGGTGCTCTGGAGAGTGTAGAAAGTGATTTAGAATCATCTTAGTTTGACGACTCTATCGTCTTAGTTTGACTTCTCTATCGTCTTAGTTTGACGACTCTATCGTCTTAGTTTGACTTCTCTATCGTCTTAGTTTGACGCATCTATCGTCTTAGTTTGACGACTCTATCGTCTTAGTTTGATTTCTCTATCGTCTTAGTTTGACGACTCTATCGTCTTAGTTTCTGTTTCGTCTTAGAATTCGCTTCGTCTTAGTTTCTGCTTCGTCTTAGAATTCGCTTCATCTTAGTTTCTGTTTCGTCTTAGTTTCTGCTCCGTCTTAGAATTCGCTTCGTCTTAGTCTCTGCTCTGTCTTAGAATTTGCTTCGTCTTAGTCTCTACTCCGTCTCAGAATTCGCTTCGTCTCAGAATTCGCTTCGTCTTAGTTTCTGCTCCGTCTTAAAATTTGCTTCGTCTTAGTTTCTGCTCCATCTTAGAATTCACTTCGTCTTAGTTTCTGCTTCGTCTTAGAATTTGCTTCGTCTTAGTTTCTGCTTCGTCTTAGAATTCGCTTCGTCTTAGTTTCTGCTCTGTCTTAGAATTAGTTTCGTCTTAGTTTCTGCTCCGTCTTAGAATTTGCTTCGTCTTAGTTTCTGCTTTATTTTAGAATTCGCTTCGTCTTAGTTTCTATTTCGTCTTAGAATTCGCTTCGTCTTAGTTTCTGTTTCATCTTAGAATTCGCTTCGTCTTAGTCTCTGCTTCGTCTTAGTTTCTGCTCCGTCTTAGTTTCTGCTCCGTCTTAGAATTCGCTTCATCTTAGTTTCTGTTTCGTCTTAGAATTCGCTTCATCTTAGTTTCTGTTCCGTCTTAGAATTCGCTTCGTCTTAGTTTCTACTCCGTCTTAGAATTCGCTTCGTCTTAATTTCTACTTCGTCTTAGTTTTGTTTCATCTTAGAATCGCATCGATTTAGTTTCGCTCCGTCTTAGTTACTGTTCATCATCTTCGTTTGACCTTCTGTCTCGTCTTGATATCCTCTGTTCCATTTTTGGTCCTTTTAGGGACTGAATCTCGCTTCGAGTTCTTCACGAAAGTTGTCGAGTTAGAAGTCTTCTTTCAAACGTCCACAAACGAAGTCCATCCGACTTCTGTAGGGGAAGTTATCGTAATAGCGTCAAGATAGGTATAATTTGATTGATGGTATAAACATGCTCGATTCTTTTGGGTATAACCTCCTCATCCGACCTCCAATGAGGTGATTCTTGAAGCAATGGATTCTTAACATCTTTTTTGTCCCTCCATGAAAGTTTGTATCTTTTGGAGTGGTTCTAAGAAAGTTTGCACTAGAGTAAGTGAGAGGTCAGTTAGGAAAGCATGATTGGAGTACGAATACGCCTTAGCTTTTCTTAAGTATATCTTGAGCTGTAGAACTCTGATTGAGATTATTCCTATTTCAGGACAAAACTAGAGGCTTAGTTTCAGGTGATTGACTGGTATGGGCACATCAATCTGGTGGAATAAGGGCAAATAATCCTGTAGGGTAATAAACACAAGGTTTATGACTCTGGATGTTGAGTTCCGTAAACGGGGTCCAACAATTATCCCTCTAGATGCTGACGTGAATAGGGTCATATGTAGGGATGAGTATAGCAGTAAATTTAGAAGCCTTGCATACATAATGAGAGATGTACCTAATTACAATCCATACAGAACCAATAAGGACTAGCCAAAATGGAAGGACCACTCATCCAGGGTATTCACAAACAAATCTTGTATGGCTCTCATTAAACCTCCATGCCTTAGGTCTCATGGTGGAAACTCAATTGGTTTACTAGCAAATCCTTAGAACCTCCTTCATACTATGCTTAGCTATCAGAAGTAGCTTGCCAATGAAGGACAAGCTCCAGGGAATGAACTACAATGCTACCTACATACTTTCAACAATCCTTGGAAACTTTATATCATCTCCTTCATTCTTACAGTTTCTCTTTTTCATTCTAGAGACTTTCCCAAAGTCTTTATAAACTTAGCTTCAGAATTGACTCTTGGATGGAATTTATTACATAGTGTGAGCAATTCATATTTACTCATAAAGGTGATTTAATTGTTTTCAAACTAGTTATCTGATTTGGAGTGTACGGAACATCGTTGGAAAGGAATTAAAAAATATTTCAAAGAAGAAGTCAAGATAACCAACTCTTCATTCATAACACCATTAAGCAAATTTGGCTAATGATTACAGCTTGTGATATTAACATAAACATGAGCGAGGATCTGTTAGTGAACTGAAGATTAAATTCTTAATTTCCTTTTAGCTATATTAGATCAGACATTTCTAGCTACTAGCTCACCTTTTCAATGTACCATATTCAAAAATATTCCTCAAGGCACTGATAGCATCTTATGGTTACATACATACATGCAAGTTAATGAAAAAGAAACAATTCTTGGGACTTATAGGGATTATGTTGACACATAAGGGCGATATTGAACACGGATCCAAAGAGAGCCAGACACAGGGCAAATCTGTAGAAAACAACGAATAATATTCAGTACCTATGAAGTTATACCAAAGATACCGAGCCGTAAGGCGACAAGTCTCATGTAGATGGTTTTGTGTTATGTGCTACTCTGCTCGGCCTTTTAACACATAGACATCATGCAATGGTTGAAAAGTACACATTTTAGAGGAAAGTCAGACCTAAGACATGGAGATCCCTTATCTCCATTCCTCTTCATTATTTATATGGAATGTCCTCTCTAGGAGTTTGAATGTTTATATAGATGGTAGCCCTTCCTTCAAATACCACTGGACGTGCAAAACCCTTAAACTCACCCACCTTTTGTTTGCAGACGACCTTCTGTTGTTTTGTCGTGCTAATTTGATATCAGTACAAACTTTGCTTAATTGCATGTGTACCTTTTCAAAAATATCTGTTATAGACATGAATCCTTCCAAGTGTCAGTTTTTCTTATCTCCTGATATGGACCATTTGGCTCATCAAATGGAAGTTATTTCGGGACTAAAGAAAGGCAAGCTCCCCATACGGTATTTGGGGGTTCCCCTTTTAACAAGTAAGTTGTCTTGGAGGGATTGTTTTCTCTTATTTGAGAAAATTGATGCTATGATTAACAAATGGACTCGTAAAAACCTTTCCTATGCTGGTAGACTTCAATTGGTGATTTATGTTCTTTCTACTTTTCAAGTGTAATAGTCTACTCATTTCATCCGTCCTTCTTCCATCCTTAAGGATATAGAGTCTCAACTTAGGAATTTTTTGTGGGCTGGGAAGGTGGCTTCTAAATCTCATGCTAAGGTCAATGGAGTGACATTTGTAGACCGAAAATGGAGGGAGGGTTAGGGATTAAACATTTGTCAACTTGGAATAATGTTCTGTTAGGGAAAAGGATCTGGTTTCTGTCTTATGATAGTGAAGCTATGTGGGTTAAGTAGGTGCATACTATTATTTTAAGAAGGAAAAATTTCTAGAGTGCCCAACCTACTAATAATAATTCATGAAGTTGGAGAAAGATTTTATTTGTGAGGGATAAAATAGGGAACCAATTCAGATTTAGGATAAGAAATGAGAATTCTACTCTTTTATGACAGGATCCTTGGCATCTTAGAGGAATCCTGAAGTACTTCTCTACTCCGAGAGTAATCAATGGGTCAGAATTATCTATGACAGCAAAAGGTTCCGAAGATATCAGAAATAATGAGTGGTGCTGACAAGAGGCAACTGTCAAGATCATTGAAAACCCAGAGCCCCTTCTATACTAACCAAATTACTCTAAACTTGATTGTTGGGAATGGTTAGCTAGCCCTTAAAAAAAGTATACTAATGTTTCAACCTACAATTTCTTGAGAACCCCAATTCAGGGTGTTTCTTGGCATAAACTGGTTTGGTTTAAAAGTAATAGCCCTAGGTGTTCTTTCATACTATGACTGGCTTTCCTTAAAAAGTTGCAAACACGGGATAAACTCCTCTATCTTCACACTTTTAATCACTGTTCCTTGTGCTCCTTGGATAATGAGACTATTGAACATTTGTTCTTTAAATGTTCTTACTCCAAATCTGTGTGGGTACACTGCATCAACCATTTCCAAATACACATTCCCAATCAACTAAACTCTATTCCCAACTGGTTCAACCAATCCTTTAATTTCCAAACCTGTGACATTAACTTTTTTCCCATCCTCCTTTCCGTTACTATAACCTTTGGAAAATTCGCGAACCTTCAAAGATGAAGCCTTGGATGTGGGAAGCTTAAACTCTGGAGTGATCTTCCAAGTTATGGAACATCTCAGCTCAAACACCGAGAGTAGGTAATTATTGGAGAACTTATTTTCTAATAGTATTTCTGTAGGCTTTGTTTTCAGGTATGCAAGAGGAAGGGTATCTAACCTCTTTTTGGTATCTAAAGCAGAAGAGAGGTCAGTCCCAGGAAATTTCCTTGTCTCCAATTAGCAAAGCGTGGAGTTGGCAGGCTATGGTCTTTCCTTGAAGCAAATATGAAGATTTCTATGTAGGTGTTCATAAACCTGAACAGTAGGAGAACCATATCATGCGGTTGGATCCCAAAAGACCTATTAATGGTATATTAATGGAAATATGGGAGAGGTGGGTAAACTTTGTCAGTGAACAAGGAAACTAGGAAGACTTCATATATCTCTTATGTTGTATGTTGATTTGGCTTGTAAATGATAGAGGGTCGATTGGTTTTGTTGTAAACTGTTTGGAGGTAATCATGTATTACTAGTTAGATGAGCTAGTTCTATAACGCCTTTTTGGTAGGAAGGTCCCACGTTAAATATTATGTGTCTATTTTGCTCATTTTATTTTTTCTTTTCACAAAATACACCCGCTGCGCCCAACAAGTGGTATCAGAGCTGTGTTTTCATTGAAGGTATTTTTTTAAAAGAAGAACATCACCGGGAAAAGAAAATTCCAACGAATTTTTTGAAACAAAGATGAAGGATCTCTTGATGATTACAAAGATGCATTTGTCGGTATTTTCGACAACTAAACCGGAGGAGATGTCCAA
>JAOSBM010000005.1:35349648-35381024 GCA_027568955.1 Erythroxylum tenue
TAATTTGAGATGCTGTGGCTACTCCCAATTAATTAAAATCATATGATCACTAACATTATTGTAAGCTTTAAATTAAAACCTAAATATTTGCATCAAGTTATAAATAACGCAATTAAATTAAATAATAATGCACAAAATATTTAATCTAACTTTTGCATGTATAATAATCATGAATTTATACACAAAATTTTTTTCAATTAATCACATGTAATTGTGAAAAATTAAATAATCATCATATGCATGTCTAAGCAAATAATCAAAATACATACATAATTAAAATCAATATTTGTCATAAAATATTAATACCTAAAAATGATTTTATAAATAAAATCTTAACTCATAGGTTAGGTCTGAAGTAACCCAAATTATTACTAATATTAAAACAAAATTAATATTTATAATTATAATTTTTCTGTATTTAAAAAAATTTGAAAAACGCAGTCGGGGTCGTCTTCAACCTTCAGCCGGGTCACGCGAGCCCCGACTGATTTGACGTCCAGAAGCTATCAAAAGTTGTGAGAATGCCGGCGGTGGGACGAGGACAGCCAGGCGACGCGCAAGAGGCGCAACAAACTCGATCATGCAACGCTTCAGAAATGACAACGTCGAAGACTTCACGTACGGTCGTCGTCCCTCTTCCTCCAGACAACGCTACATGCTCCATGGATGACGACAGAACGAGTTTAACGTCTCAAGGAGGTCCCAAATGTCTAAAACTCAACAACTTCCAACATACATATATACGGCAGAAAACTCAACCAAAAACATAGTATAATAGAGATAAATATTTGATCGGTTTCTAAGGCCAAACAGAGGCAGGAGACGCTCTGATACCAAATGATAAAAATAAATCAAGCAGTAGGCATACATCTTATACAACAACTGTAATGTAAAGATCCATGCATTTAAAATATATATATATATATATATATATGTTCAACAGCGGAAGCTTAAACCAAGAACTATATACCTTCAGCCATTGCCTTTTCTCCTAAGATCTGAATGTTTCTGTACAGGTTAGAGCTTATATCCTCTTCCTGAAGCAAGCTCGATGGTGTCCTGAAGCTTCGGTGAAGATACGAACCAAACCGACGTTGTTATAAACCCACTGAAAACACTCAAGTCTCTGGCTATCATCGAGACTAAGGATTGGGTAGATGGGCAACAGAAAATAGTAGGCAGGACATTTATCTTTTCAATGGACCATACCTTAATAATGAGAATACAACTTACATCATCCTCTTGATGTCAGATACATTGAACAGTATCTATGAAATTCAAATGCTGAGAGGTGCATCCTGAAGCTTCTACCATGTTTTTCTTCTACTCTCTGTACATGATACTGTGCATTAGGAGTGTTGCAATTATGTTGAGACTAGGTTAATCCCCTGATGTATGTTTTGTAGATGCTCTGTTTCTAATTTTTTATTAATGAAATTCCCTTTTTTATTTTTTTTAAAGTTGTTTCTCTAACATTTGTTAATTGGTTCGATACAATGACCCCTGTAAAAGGGTATTTATGTCATATATGAACTCAAAACAAATCAACCAGTTATTATTAGGGGTGGCTTGGTTGGGGATAGGAATTAACAACTTTTTGTGTTTAAATTATAAGTTGTGAGTTACCCTTTCTTAGAGTTAGCTCTAACAATCTGGCAAACAATTATAAGTACTATAAATTTAAGTATAACAAATTGCAATAATGTCCTCGATCTAAGAATTAACTTCCCTTCTATTACTTGATGACAAAATGAAAAAAAATGGGCCCCCAATCGGCAATATATGAGGTTGGATAACTTCTTTTAACTTGGACCTTTGTTTTTGAAATCTCTAACTCAACTTATTAGGCCCTTAAAGACCATTAAGTGCCTTTAAAAAAAATCCTAAAATGAAAAGAAAATTATAAATTAAGATCAAAAAGATATATTGATAATCAAATTGGACATAAATTATTATAATTAAGGTTCGAAATTAGGAATTAATAAGGTTTCTCTGATGATAAGTTAAATACAATAATAATTAATAACAACTTCATTTCATTTATTCCTTTGACAATCCATAGAGCAAGTCTCAATCGATTCTACAAGTTGGTAGGTGTAGCAGCAGGCGGTGTAACCACAGAAACGACCTGCCGTCCCCTCTCCGACCGACTATTCTCTGCAAACTTAAGGCTTCCATGGTGCAGACCTCTTTGTTTCTCTTTCTCATTCCACTCCAACCCATAATAGTACTCTTCACTACACTTCTCTGCGTTCTTTATAGCCGGCAAAAACATGCTACCCCACTGTGGAAAGTGAACCAGTGCCACAGGTGAACTGCAAGCAACGATCATGATCCCCATTAGAGTCAGACCAGTTGCTGTGGAGTAATTTGAGCTAGTGAAGAAGAGAAGCTGAGTCAGTCCAGACCCGAAGTTGCCACCCGCCCCAGTGAGACCAGAAATGATGCCAAGAGACCGGCGAGAGATGAAGGGGATGATACCGAAGGTCGCACCGCTGGCGGCTTGAGCTCCAAGAGAGAAGAGAATCATGAAGAGAATGGAGAGAGGGAGAGAGTTGGCTCTGCCAAGGCATACGCAGAATATGCCTCCTAGGGTTTGGAGGATATATAGGTTCCAGAGACGGCCCCGCATCCCAAAACGGCGGGCTGCAACGTCAGACAAGAGACCACCGGCGGGGCGAGAGACGATGTTGGCCATTCCAAAGGTCGCAGCTATGGTGCCTGCTGTCCGGAGCTTGAGGTTAAACCTAAAAGACAATGTTGGTGATGAATGAGAGAAATGATAGTGCAGTTGAGAGAGTCTGAAGATTTTGAGGTTGCGCAGAGGAGGAAACCTGTCGAAAAAGTATTCGGCGATGACATTATCTGTGGTTAGTTCTACTCCGAGAGACATGCCATAGAGAAGAAAAAAGATCCATGTCCTATAATTTTTGACTGCATACAACAGAACCTGCCGCAGAAGAGAGAATCCTAATCGTTTTAGTAATAATCGAAATGTTAGCGACCAGACTATGGAAGAAGAGGCTGACCTTGGAGAACTTATCCTTGGTAACATCGCTTTTCTTCTGCAAAGTTCTCAGGTTCCCATCAGGCAAATCTTGGCCAAGGCTCAACACCACAATCCCCATAATCACATGAAACCAACCAGGAATGAAGAAGGCGATCCTCCAAGCTGTGAACGGCGTAGCTCCAGCTCGTCGGATAAGCTCATAAATCAAAGGCATAATCAACTGTGTTGCACCACCACCCATATTGCCCCATCCTGCGGCCGTACCATTGACAAGTCCTATGATTTTCCCGTTAAACATCGTACTCATCCAATACTGACACGACACGAATGTTGCCAGAGAAAATCCAATCATGAAACGAACGGCAACATACCCTCCTGGAGACGACACAAAAGACATGCAAAAGACTGTTGGCGCTGTTAACATCAAAAGAAAGGCACAACCATAACGTGGTCCTAATAGGTCACAGACTGCACCCATTACAAGCCTGGAGAAGATGCTTCCAGACACTGAAGCAATCCCGGCGTTGCCTATGTCCGATTTTCTGAGGTTGAGGTTGTCTCTGATGATGGGGACTAGTGGAGCCGCGGCGAAAGTGGAGATGAAGCAAGTGAAGAAGGAGAGCCAAGAGAGGTGGAAAGTGCTCATATGTGGGCTCGCTAAGGAATAAACTTTGAACACTTAGGATTTGTGCTCTGAGTCCACCGGTAGTGAGAATTTTGCAGTGGCATCTGTTGGAATATCAGAGTTTGTGACTGAGAAGGCAAAGGCTTGTTCTCTGGCCGAGACTCCGTGCATGGAGCTTCCAGCTTGGGTTGCCTCTGTATCAGCCATTGTTTGAGCTTAGTTCTTCGAGAACTGTTTTTGGCCAAGTTGTAAAAAGCTTTGTAGAGTTTACCAAAGGTCAATGTCTCAATTCCTTATATAATGTCTATCTTCCAAACCAATTTTCCAAACCTTGTCAACAATGTAGTGAGTTAATAATCAAGTCTTAACGCCACAGGAAGCATCAATTTTGTTTTATGGTTATACTTTTATGCCACATCTTTAACCTTTACCACGCACAAGAATCCTAAGAAAGACAAAACAAATTTTCAAGCAATACCCTTTCAAGTTTGTCAACATGCCATTGTACGCGGCTACCAGATTTTCATGTTAGATTGTCTCTATTTGTTAATTGTGAACTTTGGAAAAGCTACAAACAAGATTCAGCCGAATTGATTTAACGCAATGCAAGCTCTTCTGACATGTCCAAAGTTACACATTTTTATACCTGCCTTTCATATTGCTGAACTAAAAACCAAAAGGATGGCTCCTTTATTGGTTCAGAAGCTAGTCTTGAAGAAGTCGTGATCATCGGCTTACAACTTACAAGAAGGTAGGACAAGAGAAATGATGCAACAGCCGGTGACCTGGATTGGCTTAACCCATTTGTCTTCTTCAGGAGTCAAATTCTGCGATGCAATTTAAATGCGGAATACATGATGTGGTCTTTATGCCACTAACAGTAACAGTTTCAACTTGATCTGACGAGTCTCTACAAGAGATAACAATTTACGAAGAATAAAACTATCATTAGGAACTTACTGCTTAATGCGTTTCGATATCGACTATTGCAAGGGCAACAAATTTGAATGGGACAGTATCTACATGTTTACAGAATAGAAGAAACACATGCTTCTCTGTGTCTTTACAATTAAACAAGTAAATCAGCATAAGCATCAAGACCATGCTTTCCGAGGCACTGTTTCAGTTTGTTTAAAGCTCGGCTTTCCAGTTGCCTAACCCTCTCCTTAGTCAATCCAAATACGCCACCAATTTCAGACAGAGATCTTTGTTTCCCATCCTCAATGCCAAACCTTAGCCTGATTATATGCCTTTCTCTTGGATTAAGAATGTTTAGGAGCCCTCTAACATGCTTTCTCATCAGTCGCTTTGCCACACTTAGTTCTGGAATCTCAATTTCGCTATCAGCAGTTATCTCCTGCGAGTATTAAATAGGGCAACTCATTATCTTCACATGTGAAATGAGTCCAACTACTTGTCTCACCTTCTGCCATTTCCTTTTAGTAACTTCAGGGACATAAATATAAGAATGGAGATAATGAGAATTCACCTGAAAGGTAGTATCTTGGTCTGTCCATACAGGCTGTTGCATTGAAATTGGCGCTCTTGTCATGTATAGCAACTTTTCCATCTTGTTAACTGTAATTCCAGCACGTCTCGCTAATTCTTCTTTGCTTGGGTTATGATCTCCTTCCCGGGCACATGATCTCTTTGCTTCCATTATCTTTCCCAAGAGAGAGTAAACGCTTTCCTGTATGTTTAATACACACAGGATCGTCATCTTTTGCCATGCATATTGCCAGGAATATGGCACAACAGGTCCATAATCAGTAAAGAAGCTAGCAAAAAACTGCTAAAACAAAAGTAAATCCGTGGCCGGACAGAAAATGAATTCAATTGTGGTGTTCTTCCACATCAACAAGGAATTCTAACAGAAGGAAAAAGGAAATGCACTCCTAGTGGTTAAAGGAAAGGATATCTTTACCGGCAAACGTATTGTTCTTGAATGTTGAAATAAAGCCTTCCTCACAGTTTGCCTTATCCACCAGTAAGCATAAGTGGCAAAGCGGCAACCCGCTTGGGGTTTGAATTTCTCAACACTCTTCATGAGACCCATACTTCCCTCCTACAACAGCACCCAAAAAGAAAATCAGAACCTAATGAATTGAACATTAGCATCGGCATTCACCAGGGAATAATTGTCCAACAGATAATCTTTTGATAGCTACAAAAGTTAATTTTCGTTTCTCCACAGTTCAGTGAAAAATTCAAATCTTATGTCAATCATACAAATCAAACAGAAATATAAGGTGATTATTTCTTTCCCAGAGTTAAACAAGTTGCTATACAAAACATTGATATGCATAAAGAATGGGTAAGAATTCAAAATATTGCAGCGTAGTCCAATCGGAAAGGATTAAGACAGAATCCACCAGGAGAATCATTGAGAGCAAAAGCTGAAATAACAGCTAAATATGCAGCTCAACTTTCTAAAAGCTGAATCAATCCTCAGTTACTTAGTATATTTAGGCAACAGACATTGCACAATCTGTAGAAGAATAACCCTAAAAGTGTTCACAAACCATTCTTTGATAATCACATTAACCATTGTCCTCCATTCACTCTATCTAAAGTTATCGCTGGCTTAAAGATATTGAATCACCCTTTTAGTTTTCTTTGGCTAATCTGTAAATCAAAATCTTTCTGTAATTTGGACCTAATTGATTTTAATGCTCTAGCTCTTATTTAATGTTGTTCAAGTGCTGTATTCAAAGGTCTAAGTTGCACATGGTCATACCATTTCCAGCAGCCATCCATAATATTCGCAAAACATCTCCCCTGAGAGCCATTAGTCATGGGGAAAAAATTTACGAAAAGAAAAACTGCAGCAAATAGTCATACATGACCATCTTACCAAAAAACCATGGGTACAATTTGTTCTATTAATTCAACCAGGGAGAGAAACAAGTGCATCCTACAAGGCATTATGGATTAAATATAACCTGTAGCAAGTCCTGAAGACCAACACCACGACCCTGATATCTTTTAGCAATGTGAACTACCATCCGCAAATTTGCATGAACCAGCTTCTCTCGACTTCGATTACCAGAGCGAATTCGTGACTGCAAAACCATACAATTAAGCTCAACAGCTTCAGCCCATTCAACTAGGGTTGGTTCGCGGCCAAAGTGAGACTGAAGTTTACTCTTAACTGCCTCCAATTTTAACAATTCCTGTTTCATATTTCCAAGATGAGAAAAAAGATTTCAAATCAATTCTTGCCAATTTTCAGTTTTATAATTGCGTGGATATATACCTGCACTTGAATAACTAACTGAGACTCCTCTTTGGCAGTCAAAAGCTGCTTTGTCTCTGGTCCCCTTAAGAACAACCGAAGAGGGTCATTTGGATCAAACTCTTCACTTGTATTTTTCCGGATTTCAGTTCTTCGTAAGTTGTGAAGCTCATCAAACGTATCTTTTGTTTTTGGTAACCTCCGGTTTTTAGACTGCAACTCTCGCCGCCGTGTTGATCTTACAATTTTCACATCCTCACGTGAAAAAGTAGAGCTTGGGGACCCCAAACTGAAAATTTTGTAAATACACAACAAAAATTGTTATAATTGGGAAAAGTTTGAGCAGGTAGGGGGGAAGACATAAGAAAGAAGAAGAAAAGAAGAAAAAGAACATAAACCTAGTAGAAACTGAATTGTCAAAATTAGCGGAAGTCTCAGCAAATAATGCTGCTTCTCTGGAAGCTGACAAAGCTTTCTTGGCAATATCAATCACATTACTTGGTTCAACATCGTTAAACTTGGTGGTATTATTTGCAACAGACTGCAAACCCAAGGACATTGATAGTTTTTGCTCTGTTTGTAAAGCTGTGAATCTTCGACAGGAATAGAGCCTTGTCTAAGGATCCCATTCAAAAATAAAAGAGAAATTTATAGTCAGAGGAAAAATAAAGCTTAACTCATCTTACAAATTCCTTAAAATGGCTGATTGAAGTGTCTGATATCCAAATTGCAGCAGCAGTTCATCCAAGCTATCATGGTTCTCGCCAAGTGTGGAGGAATTAACTTCTATCTCTCTCTGATCCAGCGTTTCCTGTAATGAAGAAGGATATCATGTGCAGCAAGATAATAGCATGAACTTAGCATCATTATTTTCTTTCATAGACCTATGAAATCATTAGAAAACCAAAAAATTCTTGGAGAAAAGCAATTTAAAATGGACTAACACATGACAAGAGGGAAAAGAGAGGGGAGAAACTGTGGAGAAGGAGAAACTTATTTTATGTTCTCCACTTACATAATAAAATTTAAAGCTGAAGAAAATTTTAGAGCTAGACTGACCTTCTGAACTCTTATTCAGTGAATTCTATAAAGTAAATCTAACCTGAGAAATCCTATCTTCCTTGAACATGTTAAGAAGAGGCTTAGAGTCATCACGTTGCTCTTGTAAAAGAACAGAGGCAGGAAAATGTTGAGCTACACTGGTGATTGGAATAGAAGCAGCAACAACAGCAACTTTTTCATGGATCATCGAAACTGTGAAACATCAGCATAAACAAGTCTAATGTTTACAGAAATGAACTTTGTACGAATTCTCCAGCAAATCATGTGACTATAACTCGAATTATTTTCACATAGACTATTGAACAAAGTAGTCGCAATGCATATCCTACCTAAATGAACCTTCTTTAAACATCAGCATAAACAAGTCTAATGTTTACAGAAAAGAACTTCGTACGAATTCTTCAGCAAATCATGATACCAGAACTCGGATTATTTTCACAGAGACTATCAAACAAAGTAGTTGCAATGCATATCCTACCTAAATTAACCTTCTTTACTTGAATCAGTTGAAAAGGAAAGCAAAAACACCAAGAAAAACTTGCCCCTTCCATGAATTGTGAAGTCTGACCAAATACAGGTAATGTCATAGGCAATAGCGTCATGCCTATGTTCTAACAAAAGCTAACACCAACAAGATATTTTCATCATTGGAAAAACAATCACCAATTCATTAGATAGATTAAGTTCCAACAAAATTTGGAATACACCAGCAACATATATGAAAATTTGCAATGTCGAATACCGTGAAGCTTAAGCTAGTTATATATTCTTAGTCATGTTCTTTTTTTTCGTTTGTTTACCCCAAAAAGAAGTGTTATCCTTTTTCTGGGAATTTCATAGCAACCAAGCGAAAAGCAAGTAAGGAAACAAGATAAAACAGGAATAAACATAGATAAAAAGAAGGAAAAAAAAGTACAAATTCGAACTATATGTTGAAAATTTGGAAGACTTTGACACTCACCTGAAGAAGAGGGACAATGCCTGAGGTGGGTTCTTGTAGGAAGTGACGGAGAAGAAGAAAGCAAAGCCCTTCCAACCTCCATCTCCGTGAACATCCTAACAAAAATTTCTAAGAGAAGAGCGTTATCTTCTCTGACCTGCTATGCCAAATTGCAAGCAGACATGCACCCTTAAAGACGTTGAGTTCATATGTTCGTGTTTTACTTGTTTACTAGATAAAGAAGCATTGAAAGGTTCAGAGTGAGCTTCCAACTTCCTACTGAGTTTCACTTTTCAGAGACAATTTCTCACCTCAAAATGGGCAACCCATTTGGCCGCAGAGGATCAGGTTGGGTGCCTTTGTGTTCCAACATCCTTGTTTAGTTGTCGTTTTGGGAACAAAAATCTTCGTCGTCACTTGAGTACACTCAAAACCAGCCCACAGTTAGATTTCAGGTTAGATGGTCCTCCAAGCCCACTTCATACATTGTAACAATTTTATCAATAATATTAACAGTAAATAATTAAAAAAACTGGATTGATTCGTTGGTATAATCGTACAAATCTTAAATTATTCAATTTTTTAATTTAATTTTAATTTTTTATTCGATTTATTTTAATAATTCTTGCTGTTAAAAACTGTTTAATTTATTAATTAATCAGTCAATTACAAACTAAAATAAATCAATTAATTTTTATTTAACAATCTCGTTTTTCAATTAAACTCCAAATCCTTTTATAGGTAAAGATAATCATATTTCAAATTTCTTAATTTTAGCCAATTTTATAACGGCTAAATACTGACTGAATATTTTAAACCCTAAATCTCTCGTCTTATTAAGTTTAACTTCCGTCCGATTTTTAAATATTGTTAATACTACTTAAAACAAAGTTATAGCTCAGTGTTATGGGATTATTATAAGTCATTTTCCGAGGTTTTTAAGATTATGATTTTTCCATGTAATTATAAGTTGACTTCCCTACTTATAAAATGGCTCTTAAATATAACTCTTTCTATCAATATAAATATATAAAATAGAACTATAATAAATTAATAATCTTATGACGACATAAAATCTATTAATTAAACGAGATATTGATTAATATATAATTAATTTAACTTATCATAGAGAACTATTATATACTAAAAATTATTAATTTATTGAGTATTATTTAATTTTGACAATACACAAGTTCTCACATGTACGAAAACTATAATGAAAGATGATCTCATATTATTTTTGGTTTTCCTCTAACTTTCAAATCCATCATTTCCACTCATCTTGTTTCTAAAGTCCCCCTTTTTTTTCAGTATGAGAAATACAGTGAACTTAAACTACAAGGTGGTAAAAAACTACCCTAGTTAAATCCTCTAGTCGGATAAAAACATAACCCATAGGTAGGTTTTGATACCAATAAATACCAAGTTCAAGAGAACTGACATGATTTGTTAACCAATTCACAGCTGTATTAGCCTCTCAATATATATGCCTAACTTTAACCAACTAATCACGACGTAGTAATCGGTTAATACCCAAAATTAGAGTGTTGTAAGGAACATTGGATTCATCGGAGGATGATAATAGATTAATGATAATTAATAAGTCGATGTCGAGTTCTACTTTCCGATACCCAAGATCCCATGCCAAAAGCAAACCGAAATAGACTCTCCAAAGCTCAGCACAAACAGAATTACAGAAACCTATATTATGCGCAAAGCCGCCTATCCATTGGCCTTTGCTGTCTCGCAGCACTCCTCCTATTGTAGTGCTGTAGTCCTCGATGTCGAGTCTTTATAATGGTTGTTGATATAAAAAAGGAAGTTCAGATCTTCTGTCCAATTTTATAGTGTCTTATTCTGTCTCATAAATCTCATTCATTTATTTATTCGAGTTCTACGTTTATTTATGCGGATCCCACGTAAGATCTATATAAATAAATGGTTGAAATTTATAGGACAGAATAAGACATCATAAAAATTGAACAAAAAAATCTTGTCCTTAAAAAAGGGCACAAGTTTTGATGGGACCAACAAGCATCACATCACCTGCTTCACAGGTCCTGTAAGCCGCATTATACAATGAAGAGAGCTTAACTTAATTCCTTAGGTAAAAATGCTTGTGACATGTCTTAACAGGAACATGGCACGTTATGCTGTTCTTTGTCTTCTCATGGAACAAGGAATGACATATAGACAAGTAGATGGTTTCCTATCCCCCAATTTGTTGGAGTAGGTAATGAGTTTCCTGGGTTCAGATTACTTGAAACAGACATAAAGCGTCTCATTCCTCATTTGAATCCCAGCAATTCCAGTATAAGTTGAATAAGATCTCATTTATCAGAAAGAGCCAAAATTTGAGAAATGGGTGCTTACAATGTGCACATAAAAACAAGTGGCCTAGACAAGAGCTGGGCTCAGTTTTTACAGGAAAATAGAACACGAATGTCTGGCATCAGAGAGGCCGCATTTCTTCTGTTAGACAGCAGCCTCAGCAACAAAATAATTGTAAGGAAACCATTACAGTATAACCAATCTTCCCTAGTGCTTGTTCCCAAAATTCCACCACTTCTTCTTTCTTCTAAACTCCCCCGATGAAGTATCTGAATCAAAAGTAAAGAAAAATGAATTTCCTTTCAGAAAATTTCCTATGTTAGATGTTTCTCTTCAACAATTTTTTTTCCCCAAAACTGGTGGAGCAGGCACTGAGGTAATGTTAAAGTTAGAGAGCTTGGTGCATCTCTGGACTTGCACTATCTATGGTAGATTAGTATTACCATGAGACCAGGCAATCCACTGGCCCAAACAGTCTCTAACTTCCCCCTTTGACCATACAACAAATGCAAAGCAAAGAAAACAACATTACCTCCTTGAAAATAGATTGAATTGTAGTGTACTTCTGCCCAAAAACTCAAGAAAATGACTGCCAGAAAACGAAAATCCATCAAAATGACAAGCTAAGTCCACAGATTCTTGCATCCAAAACAATACTAATGAAACCAGTGGCATGCTACCAAACACCTGAAATGACATGAGGTGGAAGCAAAATACATAACATTGGTAATTTTTTATCTCCAAAACTACCAATAACAAATTACAAGCTCAAAATTTCCGATTAAGTAAATGATTATTGACAATTCAAAGATTTCAGATATGACAAAGAATCTAAAGCACTTCTGAAATTAAAAAAACTGACATAAAATATGTGCAGCAAGCAAATTAGAAGAAGAATTCTTAGAGCAACTTCTTAATTCTACCTGGAAGACAAACTATAATTGTAGCTATTACCTTCTTTAGTCTTCTGGATTACAGGAAGAATCTCTATGTAACATGTGTCCTTGAAGGAAGTCATAACAACTACTTTCACACCATACTGCAGTGATTTATGCAAGTCATATCAGCATGAACACGATAATTGTTTTTCATTTTTGCATAAAAAATGTAAGCATTCAATCTAATCTAAACAAGGGAACATATGGGGCCAACAGTCAATTCTAAGAAAATACCGAGTCGGCAGCTGCTTGCAATGTAACATGATCACCCCACTCACCACTCCTGGACCATGAATAAAAGGGCATAAAATCAACATAATATTCTCAAAACGCAAAAGCTTAAAATACAGGGAAAAGGAAGATCTGTTAGCACTTGGACATCTTCCTCAAATAGTCACCATACTCCATGGGAACATATCCCTCGTAGTTATCCGGCTGAGATTTAAGCTGATTATACGACATGCCATGGGAAAATACATCAGGGTTCACAAAACTACAATCAACTAACCAAAATTAACAGAAGAAGTTAAGAAAGAAAGAAACCTGATTAACAACATGCTGTCTCACAGTTTTGTGATGCTCAGGACTATGATATATTTGATCAGCCAAAGCGCGGAACTGAGAAACGAGTGTTGCTTATTAAACACCGAGAAGTTATTATCAAAAACTTAGCCAACAATGACAAGAAAATCAGGAACCTTTGTTTAATTGTCCTAAAAATAGCTGATTGTACAATGGACTATGGTGATCTGAAAATTGTTCTAACCTGACAGTTACCATCCCCTTCAACCTTATGCTCCACAAAGCCAAATAACTGCAATCTAAAGTTAAAATACAGTCATATTCTTCGTGATGTTAAGGTACAGGTAGCATGGTGTACAGACAGATTTGGTCTATAAAATGAAACTAAGGAAGACATTAAGCTTAACTGAAACCAAATATTTTGGGAAGGGGATAATCTTACTTGAGGATCAAACTTAGTACCTGTTTATAAGCCTATCATGATCTGACGCTGCTTCATCTATGGAAGGTATTTCACCATTTATTCTTGGAACATGCTGGACAATACAGACGGTATATAAGTAAAGATCACGTAATATTAAATGTCCACATCTTTGTTAGATAAACATGCGCTCGACAAACAGCACTTAAATGATGTAAGATCAATTATCGAGGCATTAACACCTTTAATAAAGACAAAATATTGACACAACAAGATCTTTAATAATCGAAAAAACATGATGCAAGTCTGCATATATGCATAACATCTCCAGGATATTTACTGCCATAACAGAATAACGATTTACAGCAGCTCAACTTACAGGAATAGGAATCATTTGATTCAGTGTCTTGCCTACTTCATCATCCAGTTCATTGTCATCAGAATATTTTGGAGAATAAAGATACTCTCCAGCATTTCCAGGACTAGAGCATAAAGTGGAGGGGACAGTGTCATCAGACTCTTCAAGTCTATACTCGTGGTCTGCACATTAAAAACACCAAAACCATCAAGACACTGCTACTATGAAATGAATCAGATACAGCCACCAGTTCACTACATTCTACATACTTGAGTAGTGATTAGAAGTTGGAGGGCACTGCCACTCGTGTGGTTGAACTGAAGGCTGCATATATTCTTCAGCAGCAACTGAGTATCCCGAGGCCTCTGAAACTGCTAGCTGCGAGAAATCTTCTTGCAGCGTACGGGCAATTATTTCATCATTCTCTACGCGGTCAGAATCTGTAATATCATATCGGTCTTCAATATACTGTTCATGGTAGTTGTTACCGCTTTCTATAGCCTCGCCATAATATCCAGAATAGAACGGAGGATCCCCATCAAGAAGACTAAGACCCCACCTGATGACATCTGAATCTTGATCATAAGTAGCCATCACTTTTCAACTCTCTCTCCACCTAACAATCAAAACACAGTGTTAACATTCAGCAATCACTTAGAAATGTTCCAGCTCAATTTTTTGATTGCACCAGCATCATAATTTAATCGTTTCTCCTCAACACAAGCTCAAGTTCCAAACAAAAAGGTTACTCCTCGCATATTATTTTACCAACAGACAAATATTGAACAAGCTTATCCTATTAATATTGGTTGTTCAAGAATACAAATGTCATCTCTCTGATTCATTTCCTCAAACGTCTCTAACCCAAAACAACCACTGGACCATGATCAACTGCAAAATAACCACCAAACTAAAGCACGAACATATCAAACAGCCGAAACAAGCGACAAACATTAGATCAAATCGAACATAAACAAAGAAACAATAACAACAACCAGGATTAAGGACTCACCCAAATTGGCTTCGACTAATTAACCAAACAAAAAACAAAACAAAACAGAGCTAAGAAGAAACTAAATAAAGTTCGTGTTTGGGCACTGCATGCCAAGGATATCATAACTATGAATGATTTGTAGACTTCTAAGCATCAAAAGATTAAGAACAGATATTTTTGAGTAATGAATTTCTTTTATTAATCAAAATAAAATAACTCTGGAGCAAGCAAAGCGTTACAGGCTCAGCAGTCAGCACCATCCTCTTTCCAACCATTTATATGTTATCTGGGTGTATAAGTGTACTGCCAAACATGTTTTGAATGGACGGTCCCGATTGCCTCTCACTGGCTGCTCAGTGCTTACGTCGTTGACCATTCAACCTTTTTTTTACTGATAATATAATTTTGATTAACGTTTATATGGTTATTCTCACTGGAGTTTGGACAGTGACACCGTAATTATCTCCAGCATCATAGGTTATTGTTGCTTTCTGATTACGTCTCTATTGTTTTTACCCTACCTGAGTTCAACAAAACTATCACAAGCTCCAACTGGAACAGAGGCAAACTATTGCATGAAATGACTATATTCCCTTTTGAGCCCGCATTTTAAGGGCGGCGACGGGGCGGTGATGTTGGTGGGGCGTCATATCTTTCGTTTCCAACTTTCTCATCTTTTTGGCTTAAAGATCCTTTTTTTGTTTCTTGTGAGGGTCATCAATATAGCTTTGCTTGTTTCAGATTCTGTTCTTTGCAGCTGTTTATGTCAATGCTGTCACAAGACGTGTTATTCCCAACAAAGTTTGAAACTTGGAAAACGAGTGAGAAGGTAAAGTGGCTTTTTCATTAATATGTGGGAAAGATCCCAATTGACCGAAACTATTGAACTTTTCTCGTTTCTGGGTTGGGTTTGGGTAACACTCTTGCCTAAAAGGCTGGGAGCCATGGATTTGTGTGGTTATATAAGTTGGAAGAGATGATGTTTTAGCCTATACTGTTATCACAAGTTCACAACTCACGATTAAGTTTCATTGCAATCAGTTTCATTGCTTTAAACTCTCCTGAAATAGATAAAGAAGTTACGTGAGCTCCACCGAGCTCAAGCCTTCACATTAGTACATGGAAGTTTGCCTATTTTGCAAGTAAAGTCTATAACTGTTTACACTGGTTCAGGAACACATCTTCTCCACGCCTTCCAATTCGAGCCAATCCGTCAAGCTTCAAATATGAAACTGAAGTGAACATGATACTCCAAATTTCTCCCCTCCGCCTTGCTTTACAGTGGAATTCATATCAGATAAGTTACTATGTGAACTAGGTGATTACAGACCGTTATATCTTCAACAAGTCCATCCAAAGCAGTGAATAATGCCAAAACACCCAGTTCGCTTAAGTTGTCTGCTCTCAGCAAGTTCTGATGACCTTTGGCATCCACATCCAAGCAAACCAACCGCTCTCCACAGTTTTCAGATCCAGATTCCTTGTTTTACTATCTGCTGTGGAGTTCTTTGCAGTCTCCATTGATGTCAAACTATTGACTGAGAGTTCAAGACTTTCTGTCTCAATTGATGCATCTACAATCTTGTTTACCATATTTAACACCTCACTCATCTTTGGGCGTGATTTGGGGTTTCTGACCAAGCATCTGTTCGCTACAGTTGCTAGCTTTGTTGCTGATTTTAGGTGATAATTCCCTTGAAGCCTGGGGTCCAATATTTGACGAAATTTCTTGACATCTGATAAATATGGCCTTACCCAGTCCAAGAGCTTTTGTTCACCCTTTGGTCGGTTTCGATCTAGAGGGCGCCTGCCAGTGATGAGTTCATACAGGAATACCCCATAGCTCCATACATCAATCTTTGATGTTAATCGTCCAGTTTGGATATACTCAGGAGCTGCATATCCCCAGGTTCCAACAACCTGGAAAAATTTTGTCAATTAGATGAACATTAAGAACTTTGGTTACACATGGACAGTGACTATGACATTATATTGTACATTCTCTTGGCCGGTATAAAACAGCATTCTACAAGTTGACATACAAATGGCTGAGTGAAACATTTTCTACTTTCGATGTTTATGACATAAAACTATCCCAACTAAGCAAATTCAAGACCACGCATCTCTTGGAGTGAAGACAAAATGCAGATATAGGACAAAGCAAGAGTTGTAGCTGTCATGTTTTAGGAAGAAATTTCTAACTGATCCATCACCTATGTATTGTGGATAGAATAAGACATACATTTCAATGCAGTTATGTTTCTATGTCAATCATTTCATGTAATGGTGTCTGATGTGGGAATTTATCCGATGTATTCAACAGGCATACCGCAGTTGAGACGTGGGTCAAACCGTCTTGAGGACCCAATCTAGCCAATCCAAAGTCTGATAGCTTGGCATTCCACTGCTCATCTATAAGGATATTTGAAGATTTGAAATCCCTAAAGATGATCTATTTCAAATAGTAAGGAGAGAAAAGGAAAAGAGGAGAAATCAGTGATCAGTCTTGCGCACATGGAACTGTAAGACCATTTTGCTAGGAAACGTATACCATATAAGAGGCGAATAAATAGTTACATACCTGAAAATCCATTTCTTCATGTAAGTACGTTAAGCCACGAGCAGCATCTTGAGCTATCTTCAATCTCATAGCCCATGAGAGAGTTGTCTCTGATCGAGTGGATAAATGGAACTCCACACTTTGATTCGGCATAAATTCATATATGAGCAGCCGCTGCATTCCTCTTTCATCATCCTCAGCACAATAACCAATCAACTTAACTAGGTTAGGATGCTGAGCCACTCCAAGAACATTTACTTCAGTGACCCACTCTTTGTGCCCCTGTCAACCGTGATCTAAGGTAAAACCATCTAAAACAGAGGGAGAAAAGTAATCTGATAGCAGTAGGTAAAGCAACAATGTTGTTTATGAGAATCTATAACGTTGAGTAGCATTTTCTACGTTATGGATTAGAAAATACTAAACAGTATCAATAAACAAACATTCAAATCTTATCATTTTACACCATCTTAATTACTAAGCCTCCCAAAACATTGGTTTGCTCCTGATGCATTAAAGGAACTATGAAAAGCTGCCATAAGGACAAAGACTTGCCTGCATTCCTCTCTTACCCAGCTTTTTCACAGCAACATCAATCTTTCTATTTGAATCCTCCCTATTCTTTATGGACCCTTTATAGACACAGCCAAATCCACCCTCTCCAAGCATGAAACAGCGGTTAAAATTCTTGGTGGCTGACCTGAGCTCAGAAACAGTAAAAACTGTGAGATTGCTCTGTCTAGGTGATATTATCGGAAACAACGGCCTCCCCATGGATTCTGAGCTAGCCCCCGAGACGTTTTGAGAATTCAATTCAGATCCAGATTGCCCCACTTCACGATCACTTTGTTTAGAAGTCAAGGATTGAGCCGAGGCTGACACGGTTGTTGGTTCCGGCTTGTCTCCACCGTAGAATGAGAAACACTTCATGGCAACAAAAAGCTTTGCTTAATATAGTATGACCTCTGCAGATCCAGGGATTGAAAATCAGAGCACCATTCCATGGAACCAGCAAAGATATCAGGAAAACAACAGAAATAAGTAACAATTTGCCGCCAAGAAGACAGTGCAAATTACCTAAAGACATTATTGATAAACTGCATAAATTACACATGAAAGAATTTGTCAGGCGTCATGTAACTAGCATATGAATTAGTAAGCAGGAACTAGAAAATAACATATGAATCAAAACAAATTGTTAAATGGATCTGTGAAATCTTTGGTTACCAGATTCAGTTACTTGACAAGCTTTAAGTTCCAACTTATGCAACTTGACTCAATACAAAAGTAATCAATATTGTAAAGAGAAAGAAACACAGGAAGGCATCCAAAATTGCAGGTTCAACCTCGTCTGCTTAATTCTTCTGTAATTTCTCTCAAAATGTCTACTTCCTCAAAACCCACTTCCCAAATTTTCTTTTCTTTGGTTCAAAATCAAGAAACAAAAACAAAGGCTGCAAAATTTTCCAGATCGATAAAAGCTTCTTTCTTTCTAGAAACTCTTGATCTTAATTCCGATTACTAATATTACCACAACCATCTAAAGTAACGAAAAGTACGGTGAAATCATGTTTAGATTAGCAAGCTTGCCTTCAATATACTTTGTTGGATTTGCTGCAACTTAATTTTCTGAAAGAAAGTCTGCAACTTTCGTATCTCGGAAGAGATTCATCATCCAGTACTCTTGCAAGAAGACTAGGAGTGGATGACCAGCAGAAAGTCTATACACGGCAATTGGAGAATAGAAGTCAGTTTAAACAATAGAGAATAATGAACCCATAAAATTTAATTTTCGTAACGAAAATTATAATGCTGTAGATACGTCTAACCTTGCATACAGAATCCAAGTATGTACAGGTGTGAATGGGGCATTAGAAGATAAGTAGAAGTAACGAGGAAAACTCTTGGAGTCTTCGGTGAGCTTATTCGAGTCTTTGTATCCAATGTACAAAACAAAAACTCATCTTTTTTCCTTCAGTACATTTTAACTCATTAAATTCTTGCACCAAACTGAAACCCCACCACTGAGGTTACGATTCGCCATCCGTTTAGTCCTGTCTGCATCAAAGATGGCATTTTTGTTTTGTTTTTACGCAAAAGATAAAATAGCAAAGCTTTAAACTTTCTTCCGATCCTCGACAGCTCAACGTACAGGACGGGGTCACTTGCCATGATCATCTAAGTTGGACCGGATCAAGTCTAGTAAGAGCTGCGGATGAGATAACCCAGAAAGGTTGCACGTGACAGTTTTTGACTGCTTAAAGAATTATTGGAATATTTGTGTGTTGAAAGATTTCCAAATCTGTCTGGACAGAGACAAATGCGGAAACGGAAGACGAGTACAAGAATGATCCGGGATCACAATAAAGATACGAGCTCTTATCAGAAGCCTAGAAAAAATTTATTATTACGAATAAACTAATTAAAAGAAATTAAGATAAAAATTATTGATAAAAAATCTGTAAGTAAGAACGGTTTTTAGTTTTAGTTTTTTAGTTTTTTAATTTGATTTATTTTAATAATTGTTATTATTAAAAATTAATCAATTTATTTAAAAAATAATAAATTTTTATAAATTAAAGTTAATTAATTGTTTTCTTTAATAGTTTCTTGTTAATTAAATTTTAACTCCTTCCGTAAATAAAGGTAATTTTAAATTATATTTTAAATTATTTAATTATATTTAATTTTTAGTCAATTTATGAATGGTTTTATATAAAATCATTGATTGAATCTTATAAATATTAATCTTCTTATTTTATCGATTTAACTTTTAATTTAATTTTTAAAGCATTAATAAAAATACAACTACGTGGCTAGAAATTTATGTGGCCTGGTAAAACCGTTTATTTTTACGGAAAATTACTACGTTTTTTAAGACAAAACAGCATAAATGTGTCTTTTTAATTTTTATATATTTCAAACTCAAATTTTTTGTACACTCATTCCCAACCCTTTAAATGTATTTTCAAAAATTAATTAAATCAATTAATTATTTTTCTAAAGTTATAATTTAGAACTTAATACGTGCCTATTTATTTATAAATGTCCTTGCAAAAAGAAAATAATCCGAAGATTTTGACAATCCGTTTGCATGGAATTAATATTTAATTAAGGAAACAAGATCTTCTCTTCCCATTTCCATGCAATCTCTTCTATCCAATTTTAATATATTTATTACAATGGATGGATGAGATTACTTTTGAAACAGTAACGAAGTCCAAAAACGTGCAACTTGAAATTTGTCTTTTAGCTATCAGTCAAGTCACGTGTTCTGTATATTTACACTTTTGAATTGAATGACATATGAAAAAATTGACGTAATTATACCTTTTCCTTATGCCCACGAGTAGTATAATACTATTGCATTTTCATTATAAAAAAAACACTTTAACCTTATCACCTTCAATCAAGAAAGAATTTCGATATACTTTTTAATTTTCTTGAGAATACCGGCCTTTCCTATACTGTGATCCTTCCTTTTCCATCTTCAAATATCTTCTTCTTTTTTAGTTTGATGCAGTAGTAACGATTCTTGCATATAATGGAGATTCGTTATATCCTAACTATATAACATTGTCGTGACCAAACCAGTTATTGTGCAAATGTGCAATAAGATCTTCAAATCGATAATGTCCAGCTGAATTAAAATGTGCTAAATAGAATTTACTTAGATAATATATATAAATTGTTTCTTATATATATGTTGTATATAGGACACATGTGGAAGTATATTTAAGTACAGAGATATGATAAATAGTAAAAAGAATAGGAGAAAAAAAAAGCAAAGGAAAATTATTAGAGAAAAATATGAAAAAAGCAAATAATAGGTCAAGAAATCATTTATAAGTTTGTAGTTTATGTTACGAAGCAACATCGTTAATTAATCATTAGCAAAAGTTATATGTTTAGATTATCTTCGATTTGGTGAAAAGTTCTAATTCTAAAAATCTCACTCTCTTTCTCTTTCTCTTCCTTACTTCTCTATTCATATTTTACAGACAAAGTCGTAGCAAACCCCGCATTTATTACAAGTTGTAGAAAATTTCACGACAGAAACCGGATCATTGTCCATTTTAAATAGCATAGCTAAAAGAGTTAAGCAAATTTAGGCTGCTAATTCCTTTGTTATGGGAAATATAGGAACAATATCGACTGAGTTCATGTTGGTTTTCTAGAGCAAGTTACCAAGAATTCAATCCACTAACATACATGTTTATTTTAGCGAATGACATGTTTTAAAAGTTGCTTGAAATTGCTGATAAAGTTACACACAAAAAATTTAGAAACTTTTTTGTTCTTTTCTCCAATATTTTTCTACATAAAGGTGAAGGAAGTGAAACGTGTAATTGGACTAAACTAATATAGGATGGAAACTAAGACGTCACCTTGAGTCGTGATAGTCCAATATTTCATGAGGAAGCATGGTTGATTAGGAGGGCTCCTCTACCTAGTTGTGAGGGTCAAAACTTTCATTCCTTATTTTCTAAAAAAGAGCTAAAATTAGTCTGAGTGTAAATGATTTAAAAGTACATTCTCATAATTGAGACATGAGCAACTAAAAAAAAAAAAGAGATTCAAAACCTTAACAGCAATACAACACGCGTTTCTTTTTGAGCATTGATATGATAAGTGATGTGACTATTTTTAAAAGAAAATTTAATTTGAACCAAAACTGGACAAGTTATTTATTAAATAGGGCATCCACTTGGTTGAATACATATTCAACAAATATCCAAACGAGCTATATATAATAATTAGTAGCAAAGCAAACTGAATATGATGAAACCATTATAAGGTAAACACCAGCAGAAATAATAGGGCATTTTAACATTCCAAGAACTAAACTTCAATGTTATCTTCAAAATCAAAATCTAAGATGTAAGTGCACCACTGGGGACATCATCAAGAGAACTTACGGTTATACCATCCATCTGTAAGTAAAAGTCAAATGTAAAATCGACAGGACATCTTGCATACGCCATTAGCAACTTACTTTCCGCGTATCTGCAAGATGGAAAGCCGATTTTCGATCTATACCAAGATCTTAACATAAAAGAATTCTGAATAAGTCAAGGGTTTAGTGACATTTTTTTGTCCTTCCTAGGAGGTTTCCTGTGATCATCATTTGGTTAAAAGTACTTACAAAAGATGGAATTTGGATCAAGTATATACCTTTTGAAAATTAACAGAAAATATCTTGCAAGGAAGCAATACAAAGGCTTCATTCTCATATGACTAGTATTCGATATTTTAAACTATGCAGCAGAGTAACTATAGCTTACTTTATTGAGTAATGCACGAAATGACATAAATGAACAAACTTAGTAAATAACTTTTATTTTGTCAAATAGCAACGACCTTTGCCACAAAGCACAAAATTAATCCATTTTCGTCATCAGTGGAGTCAGGTTTAGCAACAAACTGTCATAATAAACAATTAGAATATAGAAGCAACAGTTAAGAAAGAAAGCATAGTAAAGGCAATATCAGGTTTTCGGTAAAAACAAAGCATCATTCAGTCCTTTAAATCTGATCATAATAACTAAAGAAATATAAATGCTCACAATCAAACAGTATTTTAACAATCCTATATATACAATTACAATAACATCGTAGTTTCATACTTTATAAAATTATTTAATCTACTTATAAAGGCACCGATATTAGGTAGTCTCATTAGAAGTAGGAACGTATTTATGAGAAGAAGGAAAAGGAGATAAAAGAAATTACCACAGAGGAAAATCCCAAAAGATAACATGAGGTTGCAATAAAACAAAAGCTTATAGTTCTTATAGAAGGAGAGAGTTGAACACTGCATCATAAGTATAACTAGCAATCAAATATAAAATTTTACTTAAGCATCAATGCAGAAAATACATAGAACAAAATCAATATTCCAGACTTTCAAAATGTTACGTGGCAAAAACCGTTCAGTAATGATTTGTCATATGAGAAAATTTTGCCACAGGTCACGTGCACATTTATTAGCTATGAAGTCAATAAAAATTGAAATTGAACTTAAAAACTTGGGTAAAGATTACCTTTAGCCCCGTTTGATTGGCGGAAAAGTAAAGTTAATATGGAATCTGATTCTTTGGAAAATAAATCTATGGAAAGTAAAGATATTTATATGTTTGGATACTTATAAAAATTTTAATAGAAAAGTTGGGTGGATTTTTATTATAATGTTTGGTATACAGCAGTATTTTATAGAATGTAATTTAATTTTAACTTTTTTTTTCAATTATATCCCTTTTACAAACTAAATCAGTGTAAAGTGGTAATTTAGGAAGAGAAAGAAAGAGTATTATAGGCTTCAATGGCTTCCTCAGCGAAACAGGAAGACCCATCATCAAGTATATGCATATCTCAGTAGTGGTTGGAGGTTGTAGAAACCATTGCATATGGTTATGTAGCTTCGCATCCTCCTATTGCCTTAATCTATGGCCCTAAAAACAGTGCCAGAAGATGAAATACTACGTTTTTTGCGATATTTGTACCAGATTAGTTGTTCCTAATACAACAGCCCCTGAAGGCCAGATTTTTACTTCTCAAAGACCGAGAGATAAACAAGTCAACACACCCACAGATTTTCTATTTTACAAGTAAAAAGGTGGGAACTTTACCCTTTTGCAATACTTAGTAAACAACAACGGTAGATTGAGAAGAGAAAAGAGTTAAAGAGTCCAACAAAAAAAAAAGGATGAGAAGAATATTTGAAGAGAAGAAGAATCGAGCAAAAGTCGTACTAAAGGCAAAAGAAGAAGAATATCTGAAGAATGGTCGTGTTTTTAAAAAAGAGTTGTTGTAGAATAAGAATATTAAAGGAGGAGGTAGTGTTTTAATAAAATAGTTATTGGAGAACCTCCTACAAAATTTTCAAAAAGCTTTTGTGATCCACATACCTCTTTTCACTTTATGCTAGAAGTGATCTTTGAGTTTTGTCGACCCATTGTCAGCTCTCAAAATAGGAATCTTTTTTATGTATTGCCTAATTCTTGTAATATTTGAGTCATCATCAATCAAAACTACAAAGGTTCTGAATCTATGCTTCAACTAAGTTACATTTTTTAAGAAAACATCATTTGGTTGAGGATGTTGACAAACTTACCATTCGATCCGAAGAATTAAAACCAAAATACTTGTCCAAACCAAATGATGTGTTCTTATAAAATCTGACAATTATTAAAATTAAATGGCTATAAAAGAAAAACTTGATCAAAACAAAAGCAAAAACAAAAATAGTTACGGTGGAATTACACACAAGAGATTTCATCATTTCAGCAATTCGAGCTAAAATAAGCGTAGAAAGTAGACCTAAGCAACTCGAACGTCCTTTACTCAAACATCTCTTTGTTTCATCTCATGCACTCCCTGACACTCATCAAAGTAAAGATTTATGTAGAACCCAAACAATTCAACAACTCTATTTATTCCTCTCTGCCTTATTTTACACCGATTATATCATATATTATAAAATCTTTGAAAGTATAAATGACACATACCTACCATGAGCTTATTTTTTGCTATGAAACCCAATACACAATGATTCTCGCATTTTTTTAAAAATCCATGGAGAAACAGATAAAGACAACGTAATTAACCAGAGACAACCATTGAAAACAAAGAATCATCAAAAGCATATATGAATTGGTAGTTTATAATTAGTAATAGATCTAATATCACAGTCACACTCTAATACAAAAAATCGAATCCTCAAATTTAAAGCTAGCATCTTTCTCAAACAACAGCACAAAAATCAATCCAAAACATGCAAAAACAGATGTAGGAAATCAAAACAAATAGATAGACGCATCAAATGGATCTAGATTTGAGATGGGCAATGAGGAAAACCTTCAAAGTAGGAGCATCACCGTGAGGGCGCAAAAGAGGGAGATTGCAAAAAGCAATAGAATACAACAAAAAAAGAAGAGTTATTAGAGGAAGAGGAGGACTCTGAATGTGGGTTAAAGAGTCTACTTCCTCGACCACCACCAGGCCTCAACCTTAACACCGTCTGACCACCTTGCTGCATTCCTTGATCTTTCACTCAAAGATTGAATCTCTTCCATCAAAATCAAAGTATAAACAGAGAAAAGATTTTAAAAAAACAAACCCCAAAAAAGATTACAACGAGCACAACCAACAAAGAAGACTCTTTTCTTATCCACGATAGTATCACTCACTCACTGTAACCGAAAAATCCAGTTACTCATATTACAATCAGGGAACCTAGCTAATGGAATAGATTCCGATGACTGCTATCGAAACAAACCAAAAAATAGAGAGTATTTGGAAGAGAAATTGTATATATTCAAATATCCTTATTACAACAATGAATTTTCTTATATACCGAAAATTTCATCACCTTCACACTTCCCTTCTCTTACTACGTATTTCTTTCTAACAGAATTACTAACAAACTAACAACCGCAGATTGTAACGATCATCTTTTGGAGTTTTGTACTATAGCGTCTCCTTACTGCAGGGTACACACCGAGACGCCAGAAGATCATTCCGGTACATATCCTACGATAAGGGCGAGCTACGTTCAATCACTACATTCACTTCACATGGCTTCATATCATTTTTCTCTTGTAAAGCATAAGAAGAAAATCACAATATTTTAAAACCAATTTTTTCTCATTTCATTTCACAAAACCGAAAGTCCACATTGTGTCTTTCAACATTTCCATATATACATCATCAAAAACCTAATACAATCGTACTATATGAATGAGAAAAATATGTACAATCTAACTAATCTGCCTAAAAATCCCAGCTGACCGACCTTTGAGTCATGACTTCTCTTGCTAATCACAATTTACACGGCTGGTAGAGCCTCTCAGTAGCTAGAGTTGTCTCTCGTTCCTGAAAAGACAATGTTGCAATTTTTGTGAGATTTACGAACTCAATGAAGTAATCGTCATCGATGGTTCACTCAATTCATGCAACACATTAATTTACATAACAATTATTTCATAACTTTGCACTTTTCATAAGTATCACATATTCACTTAAGCATAAACAATTCTGCATTTCAATCAATTAAACATACGTAACAAGATGCATATGAAATGCTCATGAGATACTTTTCAATTTATTATGATGTTGTGACCGAGTGTCTGAACTGTCCCGTATCTATTTTAAATATCGGGCTCATTAATAGCTGTCCCTTATCCGATGAGGATACATGGCTCATTATACATAGTGGGCCTTAGGCTTTTAATCACTGTTTAAGCTCGAGGCTCTTTTTCACTTGTTGAGCTTTAAGCTTTGATCGGTGACTACTCTGGTCACAAATGCTATTATCAGATTGTGCATTCATGTATGGAATGCACGTACCACAATCAACCATATTACAAAGCATATAGTTCTTCACCTTCACATTCAAGCAGCACTTCAATATCTTATTCCACATTACACAATCATTGGACCTTATGTCCGGAATCCGCAATCAATCACGTTCATTTATCATTCAAAACATAATCTAAGCAAACAAGTAATTAAGTGAGACTGTCTAAGCTACTCACAAGTTGCTCCCGAAGCTAATGCCTGAAAGTGCCGGCAACGTCTAGAGGTTGACGTTCCAGTTGCTCCTCTATATCAAAAAACATACACATATATCACAATTTGCACAATTAAGAGTGTTCAATAATGCATATGTATGAAATGAATTATGTACAATGCATGTTCATGATAATCCCAGGTATCTTTCCATCAATTTCATCACAAAAATATTCTCATTTCTAAGCTCATCTAAGTATAATTTATACTTAGGTTTATGCCTCACTAAAACCATTAAATTCGCAATTCATTGCTCAATGGATCACTTCAGATTTTTTCAAGTCACACTTTCAGGCCTACTATTCACATTCAATCAGAAAGTGAGATTGATGTAATTTGGTCAAACTCTCTCTTAGAAAAGTGTTCCTCTATGTCTTATGATTCTATTGACACCAAAATTACTCAATTTGGTTCAGTAATGAGGAAGATATATCTCAAAAATTTTCAGACTATTCTTAATAAAAAATAGTTTACTATGTACAATTTTCATCTAGAAATTGAACACCTTAGAGACTGAATCAAGATTCAGCTTCTTATATGATTTGTAGCTCTATTTCTCTAGTTCACTCCAAATCAAAAATCATATCAATTGGAATCCTATAGATCAAAATATCATCAAAATACTGAGATATGTTCAGTAAAATATCCAGTTCATGCTCTTCCAACCGATACCCTTACTTTGATTCAATCACCCTTTTTCGAGTCAAAATCAAAAGCTATAATTTCTAAGGAGAAATAGAGAAATGTGTTATAAATCTAATGCGTCAAAAACCAGGTCATTTGGAGGTTGGATGATAAAGTTATGGCTGAAAGAATCAAGCAAGGTGCTGTCCACATAAGACGAAGCAGATAGCATACGAATGGCCAAAAGCAGACGAATGGCCAAAAGCAGACGAATGGTCAATAACAGACGAATGGCCAAAAACAGATGAATGGCCAATAATAGATGAATGGTCAAAAGCAGACGAATGGTCAATAACAAACGAATGGCCAAAAGCAGACGAATGAAGTCAACTTAAGATGAAACAAAGTCTTAAGATGAAATGACGTCATCATAGACGATATGACGTCATCACAGATGAAGCGTCTTTGTAGACGAAACAACTTTACAGACGAATTCAGATGGTCAACTTAAGACGAAGCAAAATTCAACCTAAGACGATATAGACGGTCAACTTAAGACGAAGCAAAAGTCAACCTAAGACGATATAGACGGTCAACTTAAGACGAAACAAAAGTCAACCTAAGACGATACAGACGGTCTACTTAAGACGAAGTAAAAGTCAACCTAAGACGTTACTATCTATACTCCTTAACTCATGTAAAAACACCTATATATATATATATATATAACATACATGCTCAGTGAAGAAACAGAGCATGTTTCACCTTTCCAACTTTAATCTTCTACACTAACCCTACACCCCATCTCAATGTTATTTCTAATTCCAAAATCACTTTCCATAACATCTGATCACTAACAATCCATCAAAAACTAAATAACACCATATCCACAATTTTTATCCCCTCATCAATAGTGTTCATGAATATATATATATATATATATATACACACACACACGTAAGTGCCATGCTCCATGCAAATGACAGTAAATTCATCAACTTTATTTCATAAATCTCCAACTCTAGAGGATTTATTTACTACTTACCTACTGAAAACTCCAAAAGCTTCAACTATCTTCAAGCCCTAAACTCCAAGTAAATCACGAAATTCACTGTGAACATTAACCATCTTCTGGTTTTTCTTAAGGCAGAAGAAACAACTTACAAGATGGGATTGGTTTAGGAGAAGGGAGAAACACTGAAATCTCTTAGAAGGTGTTTAAGGAAAAACTCTGTGTATTGGGAGGAATTTCGAAAAAGGTGATTATGAAGAAGTTATTTGGACAAAACTTAACCTTTCAATTCTCAGAGAACAGTAACCTACTTCTAGCAAAAGTACAACGAGCAACTTGACACTTGTCACTTTTCAATGGTCAAAGCTCTAACCAAGTTTCTTTTGAACTAAACTCTTTAACTCCACTCTTTACAATCCAATTATCTCCAAATATCTTTTGATTTCTTATTCTCTATTTTTCACAATACTCCATAAATTTCAAAAGTAACTCCTAAATCCACCAACATTCACAAATACAACATTTCCACTAATCACTAATATTTTCAATATAGATAAATTCAAAATCCACTAAATTTCTAAAAATTCCAATCCAATTCAATTATACCCAGAATTATTCATGAATGCATGTACACTTATTTTCTTGTGAAACAATTTCACTATTCATGTATATAAGCATGTCATATTATGCATGAACATGAAAAATGCATTTCTTATCTCTCATTGAACACTTATATTTACTATTCTAACCTTCCCACTAGTAATGGGATGTTACATGTACCAACTTGTGGCTTGCTAGGCTTGGGCTTCTTTATTTACCTTACGTTTGGATAATTCCGCTATAACAATACCCTGCTCTTGAAGAAGATCCTTGTCCTCAAGGATCGAAATGCGGAAACTTTTTTAGCAAATCATAATAATACTCCCATGTTGCCATTTTAGCAGGTAGATTCTTCCATTTGACAAGGACTTTAGTAGCAGCAACACGACCCCGTTTGACCATCTTCCTATCCAAAATCGACTCTGGCTCCTTGTTGGCAAATGAGGGTATTGATGAATCTGGAACAGTAATTGTGGTTGTTCCCAGTGGATTAGAACACCATTTTAACTGAGATACATGAAATACATTGTGTATTGTTGTTGTCGAAGGCAACTCCAATTTATAAGCAACATTCCCAATCTTCTCTAATACCTTATACGGACCATAGAACTTCGGAGCCAATTTGTGATTAGAACGTCATTGCAGCAAACTCTGTTTGTAAGGCTGTAGTTTTAGAAACACATATTGACCAGGTTGAAACTTCCTATCAGATCTATAAGAATCGCTATTGTTGGATCATCCTATTGGTAGCGCGACGGAGGTGGGACTCCAATAGCTTCATCATTTCTTCCCTCTTCACTAAGCTTCTATCAACCGTTAACAACAAAGATTCTCCTGGTAAATACGGTAAATGCAATGGAGATGTCTATCCATACAAGAGTTCGTAAGGAGTGGCCTTGGTAGCAGTGTGGAAATGTGTGTTATACCACCATTTAGCTAGAGATTTGGACCATGTCTTTGGTTTCTCTATACACATACATCGCAGATATGTCTCAAGACATTTGTTGAAGATTTTTGTTTGTCCGTCCGACTGTGGGTGATAAGCTAATGATAAATGGATAGAAACTCCTTACAAGGTGAATAACTTCGATAAAAAAGAACTCAAGAAGATGGGATCCCTGTCACTAATTACTATTTCGGGCACCCGTGAAGTTTGAAGACTGTATCCATGAATGTTTGAGCAACATCAAGTGCAGTATAAGGGTACGAAAGAGGCATGAAATGAGCAGTCTTGCTAAGTCTATCTACTACCACGAAAATCACTTGTTTACCATTCGAAATTGGTAATCCCTCCACAAAGTCCATACTGATATCAACCCATAATCGCTAGGAGTCGGCAAAGGTTGCAACAACCCAGGTGATGTAGCTAAATCAGGTTTACTCTGTTGGCAAACGTTACAATTTCTAATGTAAGTGGAAGTATCTGCAGCTAATCCTTTCCAATAAAACAGTGATTTCAGTCGTGCTACCGTTGCATCCCGTCCTGAATGACCTCCTAATGTTGAATCATGCATCCAATTTAATAGCTGAAGTTTGAGACTATCAACAACTCCTAGAACTAGTTTGCCCTTTCTACATAACTCTCCTCTAATCCACGTAAATTTTGGGTGGCTACGAGAGTCTTGTTGTAGATCATCAATCAGCTTAACCATCTTTGGATCTATTTGCCAGGGCTTCTTTATTTCTGCATACAAATCTAAGTTATCAACTTGCAACATGAGTAACAGAAATTCACTACCAGGTTTCCTCGATAGTGCATCTGCTGCAATATTGTGTTTTCCTTCCTTGTAATGTATTTCAAAGTCAAAGCCCATCAATTTGGCTACCCAAGCTTGTTGAAATGGAGTGTTTAACTTTTGATCCAGAATGTGCTTGACACTTTTTTGATCAGTTTTGATGATAAAATGGTTGTGAGATAACTAAGCACCTCATTTCTGCACTGCGTGAAGAACAACAAGTAATTCCCTTTCATAAACTGGAAGAGCTTGATGCTTTGGCCCTAAAGCCTTGCTAATAAAAGCTATCGGATGGTTGTCTTGCATCAATATAGCTCCTATCCCACACCCTGATGCATCTGTTTTGACTACAAATGTTAGATCCCGTTTCCGAAATCCAACCACTTATACAGTTTTTCTCATACGTAGACATGATTCCTTAAAAACTCTTCTTGATCTCGACGGCTCAGTGGATAATACATTTATATGTTGCGTCAAAATCTTACCATTTCACGTGTCCTTCCCATTGTCAGACGTCTTTCCGCGCGATCAGTCAGTGGCTCGGTATGAGCTCGGTAGCTCGGCCAGTCAATGGACTGAGGGGCTCGGCCTCAGACAACCAAAACACTCGGTCTAGCCGAGCAGTCTATCACTCAAAGTCATTACACAGTGGGTCGATCAGTCAATAGAATGTGGAGCTCGGCCCCAAACAAACAAATGAGCTCGGCCTAGCTGAGCAGCACACATATGGGTCGGTCGACTCTTCAGCACTCGACCTGCTTGGTAACAAGCTCGGTCGGCTCACAGTGATGAGGGGCAGTCTGGTCGGTCGGCCTTGCCGAGCCGTTGCCCCTTTTTC
>JAOSBM010000005.1:35438237-35456666 GCA_027568955.1 Erythroxylum tenue
AATTAATAAAAGTGCTTTTTATTTTTATGTTGCCAAACAGTCTACTGTATGAAGTTCTTTTAAAAAAGCTATTTTTTCAATTGACAGCCAAACAGTCAACTGACTTTTAAAAAAAGCTCTTCTCAGAAAAGCTCTACTGACAAAAGCTCTACAAAGCTCAACCAAACGGGCCCTTAATAGGTTTCCTTCTTTGTAAGAGACAATTGGCCAAATCTTATAAAGTCTCTTATTTCCTAAAAGTTAGTTTTCTAGTAGGTCTTGTTTCTTAAAAGTTACTTTCCTAGTAGATCTTGTTTCCTAAAAGATAGTTTCCTATTAAGTAATTATATGTTTAAGGTAATTTCTTTTCCTTGATTTTAGATCAACCCCTCTCTTATATATAGGGAGGTTCGGCTATTACTAGGAGACACAATTTTATGACATTATTTTGTGAAGTTTATCCTTATTATTATTCTTGTTGAATAATTAGAATGCATTGCATGATTTTCATCCTTTTTATGCGAGTTATCTAATTGATTTTGTTTCATCAATTATTTAAGTCTTTATTTGTTGTTGTTCTTTCAACTTGTGTCATTCAATTTATAATTAGCTTGAATTGGGTTATACATGTTCTTGAGGGTTGGGTTATATATCTCTTGAAATAAATTTTATTCTTCTCTTCTTGTTTAAATCTTCTTCTTGTTTGAAGATCAAGTGGTGAATCAAGAACAGTCTTGACTAAGCTTTTATATTCCGCAATTTTATATCAATTTGGTATTAGAGCTTATGTTATCTTGATTCATGTTACATGAATAATTTTGTGCTTCTTAAATTTGCATTCTTGGTGTTCCTAATCAATCTTGAATACTTTCTTGGTTGATTTCTTTTGTGTCAAGAATTTCGTCTTTACGTGTTTCCAATTTTCTGTCCAAATTTAATTTTGTAGCAATTTTTTTTGGGTTATTTTGGCCACCTTTAGGTTAAAAAAAACAAACAAACAAAGAAAAAAGATTAGAAGAAAGAAAAAAAACAAAAGAAAAAAAGTTGTGTTCTTAGAAAGTTTTCTTTTGTGAAGTTGTTTTTGGAAACTAAGTTTTCTAAATGTGAAAGGCATTATCGATTTAGAAGGTACTTTACTTGCAACGAAAGGAATCTTCCTTACCTCTATTTCTATTGTTTCCATATTGGTAGGAAAGTCAATATTGCTAAAATTGACTACTTTTAGTCAATCCAATTTGCATTAGGAATCGTTTCCTTTTTGGGTTTAATAGCTTAAAATTGTCATATCTTTCTAACCATGAGGAATTTAAGAACGTGCTATACATCAATTTGATCGTACTCGATGAGATCTTTTGATTAACATCCATATTGCATATTTTTACTCCTTAAAGAAATATCAAAATATCCCTACTTGAAATTGTGCCAATTTGTAACATATTCTAATCTATTTTTTTGTTATAGATTATTGTTGCAAATTATACTTGAGTCATTCTTGTTCTTTGACTTCTTAACTTGTTTTCTTTGTGCTACTTTGCATGAGAATTATCATTTATTATTCATTTCGCCCAAGAAGATAATAAGGAAAGAGTGGTAAAACACTGAGTTTTTATTTTACATCCAATTGTAAAAACCTATTGAAGAGTGAAACACTTGGGATGAAAGTAGCTCTAGGTTATACACAAGGGAACTAGTTCGAAAATAAAAAAAAAAGGGTGTGAGATTTTTGTTTTGCAGGTATCATGTCTGACGAAGAAACAAGGAGGAGACATGCCGAACTTGAGGTTAACTTAGCCCACGCTAAAAGGGATGCCATGGAGCCCAACAACAATGACTTGTTGATGGCGTTGGTAAAACAAATGATGGAGTTGTAATCTGAGATTAAAAACATTAAAGAGTCCATGAACAACATGAGTGCAACCAAAGCTTCTATGAGCAATCAATATCAAGAAGAAACTGAGGAAGAAATTGAAACTTCCAACCACACTTATGGACAAAGTAAAATGGTTGATGGTAATTTGGGATTTGTTAAGTTGAAAATTCCTGAATTTCATGGCAAATTTGATCCTAAAGCTTACTTAGATTGGGAATTGAAAGAAGAAAGGATTTGTGACGTCCATAATTTTCTGAAGAAAAGAAAGTTAAGTTAGTTGTTATTGAATTTCAAAATTATGTCGTTATTTGGTGGAGTAACCTTGTGTGTGAACACAGAATGAATGAGGAACCCTCTATTTCATCTTGGCATGAACTAATTGGCATAATGAGGAAGAAGTATGTTCCAAATGCCTATTTTCGTGAATTGTATAATAGGGTACAGGAACTAAAGCAAGACAACCAAATTGTAGCAATACTTTCAAGAGTTGGAGGCATTGAAAATCAAAACTAGGACTAAAGATGATGAATCGACTACTTTAGCCTATTTTTTTAGAGGGTTAAATCAACCAATTAATTTCCAGAGAGTTGAGATGCAATGGTACATTGATATGGGTGATTTGTTAGAGAAAGCCATGACTGTTGAGAGACATATGAAGAAGAATGCTTTTACTTCTTCTTTTAATGTAAAGGCTCGACCTAACAATATATATTGGCAGCAAAATAAATGGGGAAACAATGAGGCTAAGAGAAACAACCCCAACCCCAATGCCAATAAAAATATTTTCTTTAAACCTTCTGAGTCTAAGGCTAATTCTTCGAACTTAGGTCAAAACTGAAACTAGTTGAAACCTGTCACATGCTTTAAGTGTCTAAGTAAGGGTCATATGGCATCACAATGTCCTACCAAAAGATGTATATGTTGTTGGAGGATGGGACTTACGTTAGTGATCATGAGTGTGATGATATACCTGAATTGACTCAAAGCGACGAGGAAGCAGGTGTTGAGGGGGACAAATTTTCAGATGAATTCGAGGTTGAGGGGTCTAATAAAGCATTGGTGGCAGTCCAAGCCTTGAATACAATACACAAATCTCACTTAGGCCAAGTGATGAGCAACGTACTAACATCTTCTATACGAGATGTTTAGTTAAGAATAAAGTAGACCTTATGATTATTGATAGAGGTAGTTGTACTAATTATGTTAGTAAGCATCTTATTGCTAGGTTATAACTACTTACTATGCATTATCCTCATCCTTACAAGTTGCAATAGTTAGATGATAGAGGTGAGGTAAAGGTAAAACGTCAAGCACTTATTCATTTGTCTATTGGGAAGTATCAAGATAAGGTCCTTTGTGATGTTATACCTATGAGTGCATGTCACATATTGTTGAGGTGTCTATAGGAGTTTGATAGTTGCACGAATAAAGATGGATATACTAACAAGTACTCTTTTGTAATGGATGATAGGACATATACTTTGAAACCCCTTTCCCCTAAAGAGGTTGTAGGCGTACAAATCAAATTGAGAGAAGAGATGAGGTGATCCGCAAAAGTCAAGTGAAGGAAGAGAAGAAAAGGAAGTATTAGTTGAGAAAAAGAGTGAAAAGCCAAAAGTTAGTGAGAAAAAAATAGTTTTTATGCGAGTGTGAGAGATATAGATAGGGCCATTTTTGCTCATATGCCTTTTGTCCTTATGATTTATAAAGAAAACAGTTTTGTTAGTAATGAAATACCCAGTGATTTATCAACTGAGGTTAAAAATATTTTACAGGATTATGAGGACGTCTTCCCTAAGGAGATGCCAAAGGGACTTCCACCCTTTCAAGGAATCGAGCACCAAATCAATTTCCTACCTAGTTCGAGCATTCCCAACCGACCAACAAATCGAGCCAACCCTGAGGAGATAAAAGAGTTGCAACGTCAAGTTGAAGAACTCTTTAACAATGGTTTGGTTAGAGACTCGTTAAGTCCATATGATCTGCCTGTCATACTTGTACCTAAGAAAGACGGAACTTGGCAAATGTGTGTTGATTATCGTGCTATTGACAAAACAACTATTAAATATTGACACCTCATTCCTAGGCTTGATGATATGCTAGAAGACTTGTATGGTGCATGCATATTTTCGAAAATTGAACTAACAAGTGGTTATCATCAAATTTGCATGAAAGACGATGATGAGTGGAAAACATCATTTAAAACCAAATTTGGACTTTATTAATCGATAGTTATGCCCTTTAGTTTGACTAATTCTCCTTCGAATTTCATGAGATTATGAATAATGTCTTTAGACCTTTTATAGGAAAAATTTTAATGGTTTATTTCAATGATAATTATGTGTATATTAGAGATGTAGGTTTGCATGTTAAACATCTTGAGCAAGTACTTTCCACTCTATGTTCACAAAAACTTTATGCCGAATTGAAGAAATGTATTTTCTGTGTTATTGAAATTATATTTCAAGGGTTTATTGTGAGTAAAGATGGCATCAAAGTTGATGAGGCTAAGGTTAAAGCCATTTTCGAATGGCCTACACCTAAGTTTGTTACTAAAATGAGATCCTTTCACGGTTTGGCTAGTTTTTATCACAGGTTTATGAAGCATTTCTTAACTAAGGTAGCCCTACTAAATGCGCTAGTAAAGAAGAACGTGAAATTCAAATGGGGAGAAGCACAACAACTTGCATTCGTGTCCTTAAAAAAGGATATGACAACTGCACCGGTAATATCTTTACCTAAATTTGAGCAAACTTTTGAAATTGAATGTGATGCTTCTGGCATAAGTATTGGTGTTGTGATAATGCAAGGAGGTAAGCCTATAGCTTCTTTTTTTTTGAAAATTTGAATGGTGCATGTTTGAACTATCCAACTTATGATAAAGAATTTTATGTTGTCATTAGAGCTTTAGAAACCTGGCCACACTACTTGATGCCTAAAGAGTTTGTCATCCATACTAATCATGAAACTCTTAAATATTTGCATGGTCAAAGCAAGCTCAATAAACGATATGCTAAGTGGAGTGCTTTTCTTGAATCTTTTCCTTATGTCATTAAGTACAAAAAGGGTAAAGAAAATGTTACTGTTGATGCATTGTCTCGTAGGTATGGGTTGCTTGTTACTTTGGACACTAAGTTATTAGGATTTGAATATGTGAAAGATTTGCATGAACATGATCCTAATTTCTTAAGTGTCTATACTACATACAAGTATGGTTCATTTAATAAGTTCTATAGATGTAATGGATTTTTGTTCAAAAAGAACAAATTTTGTGTACTTAATTGCTCTATGCATGAACTGTTGGTACGTGAACCTCATAGTGATGGTCTTATGGGTCATTTTGGTATTCTTAAAACTCTTGATATGTTGCAAGAACATTTTCATTGGCCTAATATTGAAAAGGATGTTGAAAAAATTTGTGAAAGGTGCATTGAGTGCACAATGGCTAAATTAACATCTAAACCACATGGACTATACATGCCACTTCCCATTCCCTCATCCCCTTAGGTTGATATTTCTATGGATTTTGTGTTGGGATTACCAAGATCTCAATGAGGGAATGATTCCGTATTTAATGTATTTGATCTTTTTCCAAAATGGCACATTTCATTGCTTGTAGGATAATTGATAATGATATGCATGTGGCTAATTTATTCTTTCGAGAAATTGTTAGGCTGCACGATATTCCTCGAAGCGTTGTGCCTGATAGAGATGTAAAATTCTTAAACTACTTTTGAATAACTCTTTGGGGAAAATTGGGAACTAAATTGTTGTTTTCTATTACTGCTCTTCCCCAAACTAATGGTCAAACTGAAGCTGTAAATAGGAAGCTTGGTACTATATTGCGCGTCATAATCAAACAGAATTTGAAAAGTTGGGAGACTTGTTTACCTTTAGCTGAATTTGCTTATAATCGTACAATTCACACTGCTACCAATTATTCTCAGTTTGAAGATATTTATGGTTTTAATCCACTAACCCTATGGACTTCTCTCCATTGCTTGTTTACGAGTTCTTAAGTATAGATGGAGTCAAGAAAGGTGAATTTGTCTAAAAGTTGCACGCCAAAGTGCGTGAAACCATAGAGTTCAAAACTGAGCATTATGTGTGAAACACCAACAAGGGAAGAAAAGAGGTCATTTTTGAACCTAGTGATTGAGTTTAGGTTCATATGCGCAAAGAAAGATTTCCTACTTCCCGAATAATAAAGTTCCATCCTAGGGGCGATGGCCCTTTCCAAGTTATGGCTAGGCTGAACAGTAACGCCTGCAAACTTGATCTTCCAGGTGACTATGGTGTTAGTGCAACTTTTAATGTATCTGATCCTTCTCCCTTTGAATCTGATGCAGATCTATTGGATTCAAGGACGAATCCTTATGAGAAAGAGGGGAATGATATGAATCAAGAGGCTAGTGACGTAGCATCTCAAGTTAGGGTTGATGGTTCGAGTGTTCGAGATAAGAGTTCAAGATCTTCAACTCAAATTCTACGGTCAACTTTCGAAAAAGATCCACTTGTGGATATTGTTGGGCCTATCACAAGGGCTAGGACCAAAAGGATACAAGGGGCTTTGAATAATTTAATTAAAGCAGCTCATTCTCAAGCCCAAGTCCAAGATACTGTAATTAAGGAGTCCAAGCAAGTCCACTTAATAAGTCTCGAAGAAGTTGGGCCAACCTAACTTGAAAAATAAGGCCCATGGCTGAATTTACTATTAGTAGTTTTCCTTCTTTGTAAGGGACAATTGTCCAAATCCTTTAAGGTCTCTTGTTTCCTAAAAAGTTAGTTTCCTAGTAGTTCTAGTTTCCTAGTAGATCTTGTTTCTTAAAAGGTAGTTTCCTAGTAGGTTAAGTAATTATAGGTTTAAGGTAATTCCTTTTTCTTAATTTTCAGTCAACTCCTCTCCTATATATAGGAAGGCTCGGCTATCATTAGGGGACACAATTTTATGACATTATTTTGTGAGATTTATCCTTATTATTATTCTTGTTGAATAATTAGAATGTATTGCACGATTTTCATGTTTTGTATGCGACTTATCTAATTGATTTTGTTTCATCAATTATTGGCGTCTTTATTTGTTGTTCTTCTTTCAATCTTTATTTGTTGTTCTTCTTTTAATCTTGTGTCATTCAATTCATAATTTGCTTGAACTGAGTTATACATGTTCTTTGGAGTTGGGTAACAAATCTCTTGAAACAAACTTTATTCTTCTCTTCTTGTTCGAATGTTCTTCTTGATTGAAGATCAAGTAGTGAATCAAGAAAAATCTTAGGTAAGCTTTTATATTCCGCAATTTCATATCAGTATATGTTGTTCCTTTGGCTAAAACATGCTGAATTATGAGTTTTCATTGTAATATTGGACATATGGTTTTAAATTATGGTCCGCAATATTATAATTACAATTTAATACTTTGATTTAACACAATATTCGGGACATGCTAAGAAATGTTTTGGACACCATTAGCACCAAACAAAATTGGACGCCAATTTGTTTATCAAATGGGGAGACGACTCCTCTCTTCCCTTAAACGAAAATTTTCAATAAAAAAGCTTAAAGACTGCTAAAATTTGAATAACCCGTGTAAAAAGGTAGGGGTGAGCATTATTCGAGCCGGGCCGGGTGAGTAACAAAATGCTAAAATATGGGTAAATCGGATCAGGCCGGGTATTACCCGAAATATTTTCAGTTTGGGACGGGTAACTCCGAAAAAAATTCTCGATTACTCGAATTAAGTCTTGCCCTTCTAACTCTTCTCTCCCCTCTCGCGACATTTGCTGAGCAGAACATTATTTTGGGTAATGTTCGGTTAATAAAATTTTGGGTTCTGACCGGGTAAATTCGGGTAATAAAATTTTGGGTTCGGGCTGGGTAAGTTCGGGTAATTAAATTTCGGGTTCGGGCCGGGTAAGATGGAAAATTTTTTGGTTAATTCGGGCTTTACCCGAACAGTAAAAATTTGGCCTGATTAGCCCGAATGCTCACCCCTAAAAACAGGAGCAACTATTTTACTTTGTTGGGAAAACTTGCTATCCTTTGATCCACTTGCTAGTAAGCATTAATCAGGTGGGCTGATTAATACTGTGACCAAGTAAATATTGGGGCTGGCCCATGCATCACTAGCAAAAACATGTGTTAGGACAGGCCTCTATGGTTTGTTCAACGAGATAAATATTGTCAAGAATCAAAACCATGAGATCACCATCTTAGAACAGTAATTCATCTTTCAATTGGTTGGTTATCAATGAATAAAGAGTGTCGTGAAAAAGTGGATATAGTAGGCACTCTATAGCTCCAGAATCCAAGAGATCTCCTCCTACAAGTGGCCTAAAAAGACGAGAAAATTAATGGATTAGTGATCCAGAGGCAAGAGATTCACGACAACGAAGAATAACCTAACAAGCCTTACAAAGTATCAATTTAATCTTCTGGACTTTTATTGTACGTCTAGAGATCAAAGATCACTATGCTGGTCTACAATTAAAAAGCTTAGTCACAAAACTCGGTATTAAAACTAGAAAACCAAATGAAGGATTGGCTAATAGACAACCAGTATCAACATGTATCAAAGAATCAAGCATTGGGTCGCCAGGTGCTGATTCCATGACTCCATATTAGAATTACTTCCATTCAATTTTTCATTAGATGTCAGACAGGTTTCTAAGAAACATTGAACTTATTTCAGAAGTAAATAATGTTGTCAGGTTACTAATGAATTACACTACTACTAAATACTTTAAAACAATTGGCGGACGTTAAACTCATCATCAAATTGCCAAGCGATATCAAACTCTCTCTTTAAGTGACGAAATACCTTCTCTCTCAAATGATTCAATTCATGCCTCAACTTAAATGGTGATATTTTTTCTTCAGAGTTGCGATTCGACTACAAGCAATGAATGATGTTTCCCTGAATCTCAAGCATGCAATCCTCAGCTTGATGAGTACAGGAAGTGTACCAAACTCTTCAACTCATGATCATCTACATATACTCACCCGCGCCCAGAGGATGCTAGATTCCAGTTTTGTAGGTGACAGCCGTTTAAAGAACCGAAGAACTCAAATCTAGGATCAACATGTCCACATTTTGAGATTTCATAGGATTTTTTCAGTAACAAGTTTAACCCAATATCTATTAGGGGATGTAAAAAGCTTACAACTTAAAGCAACAAAGTTGTCAAGTAACAAAATTATCTCCCACTTTGTCTTTTCCATTATTATTAAAAAAAAATTATCTCCTTACTAATACCCTGGTCAAAATTAACAACTTTTGAAGATCATTGCTAAAGGTGCGTTAGTATACTAGCACTTCATCTTAAGAAAATATACGTACACGTATTCTGTACAAGTTACAAAGAAAAAGTTTATGCAGAAGAAAGTGGTGCAAAAAAAATGCACAAAATGAAATTAACGAGGTATACCATAGGCAATAGTGTCCCATACCTAGAATTCAGCCAGATTAGATAAATAACAACTAAAGACTAACACCAAATATATGTTTCCTAAAATCAGTTAGCAGTTTGGTAATTCAATTTTTGGTTCGCTATTGCCTCTCTAGAAGTAGATGAAAGGTTCGGCAGTAAAGGAACCATTTGAAATGCAAAAATGAATTTATATTCACTATGCTTGCTTAGTTTAATATACGATAAACAAGAAGACAATTACAGAATCTTGGCAAGAAACATTGCAAAGTACACAGAGAAAGAAAATTCAATACCTTTTCCAATTTCACCATGTTCAAAGGCCAGAAAAGGTATCCAAGGGCATTTAGAGCAATGATTGCATCAAATATACACATGAGCATTATCTTGAAGATTATACACAAGTAGTGTATGCCTCATGGTAAAAGTACATACAACACATTAGCTGGTGTAAATAGCAACCAGTAGCAGTGATGACTTACTGACACTGCAAAGAGGGTAGCATACAAAGCACTGAGGTATTATCGACCCAGTAAATTGGCACTGCAGAAGAGGCAGCTTGTGAGTGGAACATTCATCTAAAACACCAAAATATAATATTATCTAAGGCCATCGATCAATCCCTCCAACTCCCTTCTCCCAAACCTTCTTCCTTCTGTTTGAGCTTCCTTACACCTAGCTGCAAGATAATACATCAGCCAAGCAACCATAAAGAAAACCTCTGCAGTTGACTGAAAAATTGCAGCCAAAACCCTCCCGATAATCCGGGACAAAATATATCTCACAGCAGATCCACAAAGTATAGATTCGATGCATTTCAATTGCACAGCCTGATGAAACATTGTTGACATCAGATAACAACCTTCCCTAACAATCTCCCTCCCAGTCCTCCTCGAGTCCACAATGGTAACCCATGCATCCACCGCAAAAATAAACCCAACAATCGTATCCAACAAAAACCAAGTAATCAAAAACCATGAAATCTCCTTCTCAAACCCTCTAACCCATGGAGACATAATCGAGAAAGGCATTAACTTCAATCTCACAAATAGCTTAAAAAACGAGTATTGATCCTCAACTTCACCAAAATACCACAACCCAACAAGCTGAGTCAGTGCATCTCGAACAGCCCATCTCATGAGAATAAACCCCGTAAGTCTCTTAAGCCCCATTCTAGACCCATCCCAAACACCAAAAATCGAAGAAACTCTCCCTAACAAATCGTTCACAACAACAACAAACACAACCCCTAAAATCCATGAATATATAACCGTAAATCCTAGAATCACCCACCCATAAGCAGCAGACAAGAAACTCACTAAATAGAAAAGCGCAGTCGCGTCGCGCCGTCCCAATTCCAATCCTTTTATAAAGAATTGCACATCAACGACCCTCTCCAAATCCCTCCTCTTCTCCGACTCAATTTCCTCCCCATCACCATATTCGCTACCACCGGCCTTAAATTGAACGCCGGAACGCACAATCTCGGGCACACTGATACCGTTGTCGGCGATAAGATCAGAAAACCCAAACCTAGGATCAAAGTTATTGAGAATTACGGTACTACCGTTGGGAGGGAGCTTGCGGTGTAGAGAACGATCGGCGTCGTCGTCGCCGGAGAAGAAGTCATCGTCTAGGGTTCCGACTCGGGTGACATGGAGGAAGGGGCGGCGTCGGCGGTGGTGGTGTTGGTGGTGCTGATTAGGGAAGCGTTGAGCGGCGGCGAGGCGGTAGTGGTGATCACGGTGACCGGCGAGATCAAGGCGGGACAGGAGGGACTTGAGGGAGGGGTCGCGGTCGACGAAGGAGGTTAGGAGATGGGTCCCATTTTCGACTAGAACGCGGAAGGAGAAAAGCAGCAGAGAGAGGAAGATAAAGGTGAGGCGGCCGGCGGTGAACGTGGCGGTGGCTTCCTTGATCAGCTCAACGGTGGTGATGGTGATTCTCAGATTGCCGACGCCGACGCCCGGCCTCGTCTGGTCGCTCATCTCGCCCGAAATCCAAATATAGCAGTAAATCGGTATCGGTGAAAACGATTAACGAACAAAATGAAGTTCTTTAGAAATGGATATCGTCCTTGAAGACTCCGGGTGCGCAGAGAAAGAACAAATTGGAGTTGAAAAAAATGCTGTAGAGAGAGAGGGTATTGGTAATGAGGAGGAGAGGAGAAAATGGTTGAAGCGCGTGGACACTACGCGCCGCATTGATTATCCATTCCCTGGTGTTTTAATTGGACAGACGTTGATCACTTTTTTTATAATAACAATAAAATGGCCGCAAAGGCCCAAATATCTGAAGCCCAACTTGCAAGTTTGGTCATTCATGGCACTATTTGTAGTCTTTGGCAATAAAAGGTTGATGATGATGTTATAATATCGGTGTTTTAAAAATTGGACCGAATTGATCTATTGGATAGGAGAATTGGTGACTCAGAGCATAAAACGGTCCGATTTAGTCCTTATTTTTTGTAAGTAATTGACCCGTTCATTTTACGGTCGGACCGATAAAAACCGCTGAACCGGTGAAAGAAAGAACCGACCGATCCATTTAAAATATCTTGATTTTGATGATTTCAACTTGAATGAATATTATGATTAGTGATCTTTTCTTATTATCTTTTCTTATTATCTTTTTGATGAAATATGACTAGTAGTGTTTTGAAACCTGGACCGGTCATCAAACCGGTGGCCTTACTGATCACTGATTTGACTGGTTTGATCGGTTCAACCACCGGTCGAACCGGTGTGACATAATAATTATGCAATAATTATATTTAATTATATATAATATTTAAAAAATAAAAAAAAATTAATTGAACCAGTGGTCAGACCGGACCAGTCTGACCGGTCAATTGATCGGTTTTGACCGGTTCACACTGGTTCAATTTTAAACTGATTTTTTGGATTGAACCGGACCTGTTAGCCGACCGGTCACCAATCGAACCGATCGGACCGGCCGGTCTGGGTTTGAAAACAGAGATGACTAGTGAGCTTTGTTATCTTATTTTGTGTTGTATTGATGAACTTAAAAAAACCACTTTTATATTTTAAAGTTTGAAGGTTTAAATTAAATTTACAATTAGATAAATAATTAAATAATATTTTAAAAAATTATCTTATATATTTTATATATTTATTAGTCACAGTTCAATCACAATTGAATTTCAGATGAACCATTGACCCTTAAATCAGTTGTTTATTCGATTCAATCATCGATCCGATTTTTAAAACATTGAATAATACTATTCATGAGCAACTTGCAAGTGAGCAACAAGGACAGGCATGTAATGTAATGTGAACGCAAAGCAAAAGCTGTCTCATAAAATTCCATGGAGAAATTTCCAAGGTAGAAGCAGAGGCTGTTGTTTGTTTGAAAGTTGGTGGTTCGCTAGTAATCCAGTTGTGCTTATGTCAAGTTTAATGCCACCATTAATTCCATTGACAGTGACTAGGGGAAGAAGAAGGCCAAACGTACTTTGGACTTGGAAATTCCTGATTCCTGAATTCAACTTGGTTTCAGTCGTAGGAAACAGAAAATCGTTCCCGCAGCTTCAGAATATTAATATAAATAAAGCTCTTTGCTCACCTACAGTGCTCAGATGCTAAAGGATTTGCAATTTTTGCTAATTGTGCTACAAAGGAAGCATTGTTCAATCCAGCTACTCGTAGCATTCCCAGGAAAACAAAAAAAGACTCATCATTTTTCTTCGCCATTCAACAGGTGAAGAAAGTCAGATAGCAGATTGTTACAACTCTAAGGACTCTTTATATAGCAGAGTCCCAGTACACGAAATGAAATATAAGAACAATGATAACACTGAATAACATATTATTTGGATTATAAAAAAAAGAGCATGTGGTTCAATGAAAATCTGGCTTCTCTGGGTATGTGCAGCCAGACCTTTGGATAATAACATTCGCAGCATAACAACCCGCTCTTACGCATTCTTCAATGGGCTTCTGCTGCACCAACTTTGAAAGAAATCCTCCAACAAAAGCATCCCCTACAGACATATCATAGCTTTAAATGTTGGCTCAAGGCAAGCTATTATCTACATAAATGAATAATTACTCAAGATATCAGAAAACAGTCCTTTTGCCCACAGTAAGTTTGATTTAGATTTCATGTAACTTCCAAGATGGGAGTATAGGTAACATTTGCTAAGTGGGTTAAAACTAGCAGAGTTTTGTTCTAGTGACCTCACTGCAAAAGGATTTTCTGAAGTACAGTGCATTGGGAGGTAGATTATCATGGCCAGCAGGGTACCAAGGTGTTGGACAACATTGAAAATCAGGAAAATGGGTGATACCCATTTAGTGGATTCAATGGGATACCAGATTGAGCCTACATATTCTGAAACAGAAAGAAGAATACCTGCTCCATTTGTATCGACAAGCTTCTCTTTAGGTAACAATACTACGGGAAACTTCTTCACTTTTCCATCCTCAGCAACAATGACAGGATCTGCACCCTGGGTGATAACAGTAATCCTCTTGTATGTCCCAGATGCTTTGCGCCACTGGGAAATCTTTAGTGCTATTTCTTCCACATTGTCAGTCTGACCATTGCACATATATCATCAGAGTTAACATAAATATATGAACGTGGAAACTAAGTAGCACGCAAACATTACCTCCCAACCATGAACTTTTGAGAAGGTTTTAGCTTCTGTCTCATTACCAAAGACATAGTCCATATACCTGAGATACAAAATAAGTATGACATCCCTCATCAGGGTTTTATGGCCTAATTGAGAGTTAAATCATCAAGTAATAATGGGAAAAGAGGGAGCTCACGGTAGAAATTTCTCCTGTGCATCCTTGAAGAACTCACAAATAAATGGAGCAGAAAGGTTCATCATGAATACCTGCAGGTATTAAGATTATGATAGTACCATATATCTATGTTAATAGTGCAAAATATCAAAAGAAAGTTGATTCCAAATTGCATCACATGATGTACCTTGTTATTTGCAGCAGCATGTTCAGCAACAAGCTGTATGGAGTCTGGAGATACTGTGAGAAAGAATCCAGCAATATAGAAGTACTTGGCTTTCTCAACTGCCCAAGATTGATTTCACAAGTAAGTTCAACTCTCAAGAAATATTTAAAAGGTCAGAGAGAATGATGTTGAAGAATATAGCATACCCAATGCCCAGTTTTCTGGATGCTTCAGATGCTCAGATTTATAGCAATTTGCAGCAGACAGATTAGCAATGAGTGACCTAAAAATTAGATCAAAAATGTCCTTTCAATGTGCAAACTGCAAAAGAGTAGTAGTACCCTTGACAAAGAATCAAAGATGCTCTGAAACAAAGTTCAAGACAGACTGACCTCTCACCACCTACGACACAAACAGCACAAGTTCCTGTTGGTGTAGACTCATCCTCATAGTAGTGGACCTGAATTATTGTAATGTTCACTCCTTTTTGGTACGTAAAATCGAAAACTAACTGTATAGTTAACTATTCTAAAAGGCAAAACACTAAATAATTTTAACAATCTGAATGAACAGAAACGGAAGTAAGGAACCACCTACATTGACACCAGCAAGCTTACTGTTCTTCTTCATTTCCTCTCCAAACTGATCCTTTCCTATGCATCCAATGTAACTCGTTCCACCAGGAACTTGAAGCATCCACTATTATAGGCAAAGAGAAGTTAGTTATATTGTTGTAAATTTAAACAACAAAATCCTCTCTTGTGAATGATATCCCATTTATCAGTCTACCTGGGCTACACGGATAGAATTTTGAGTAGCACCTGTAGTTAAAAGATAAAAGAGAACCCATGACTAACTGGCATATGCAAGTAGAAAACATAGAGAAGACGATTTTTCTCCAGAAAGAAATTGTTTTAGGTTAGATTCATACCTCCGGCAATGTACTCAACACTGTACTTGGAAGCCATTTCCTCGTACCTGAGTAACAGTCAATGAAAAGATTCGGTAATGTATCAGCTCAAAAGTTATAAACTTTTGAAGCAGAAGTTGCATTTACAAAGAAAACGAGTTCATATAAAGTTTGAATGAATATGGATGCTAGACTGGCATATAAGTAGCCAACAAAAACTTTGAAACTGTACATGAAGTGTTTCAAAAAAATTCTGAGTTCCTCAGCGGCCATTAGCCTAAAAGGTTCGTTGTTTCCCATTTGTCACATAAAAAACTAGGATTGCCAATGGAGAATGCCTAGGTAGTCACAACTAGATCTGGATAAACAAATTCGACATAAATATTCAACAATAAGAGTAGAAAATTCAAGTTTTGACATATGCTCAAATTTTCACCAAAAGATTGAAGCTTGAAACATCTATTTAATCAAGGGCATCCATAGTTCCAATGAAACATAACAAAACTCGCAACATCATACTTAAATAAGTAAAAGTCACGGCAAGATCCAGTATTTCTGAAAGAAAAGACGTATATTTGACTACACATGCTAAGAACGAGCATAATTAACAGTTACATAGGGCTAAGTACACTATGCGCTTACATGGGTAGATGCTTTTCTTCTGCAAGAATCGCATTGTTCAATGCGACGCCATACCTGTTACGCCAAAAAACAACCATTTCAAGTTTCCAATAAATAAATCAAAATGTTTCCTAATACAAATCTCATTCAGAAATCAGCACACAATAAATCCAAAGTAGAAATCATAAAATGGCAATAGATCCACGATTAAACTAGACATGAGCGCCCATTTTCAACTCCTAAACTAGACTAACAATTGTTTCAGCAAAGATGCATACTTTTGGAGGAATTGCTCGTCCACAACAGCAGAGATATCGAGCAGTGGATTGCCCATACCCATGAGGATTCCATCGGAGGCCATTAAGTGGGTTGGTTTAGAATAATGAGAAACAAAGAAAAGTGACGAGCTTGCTTGGAGGAACTAGTAGTAGTGATGGCGCCGGGGGCTAGGCGAGATGAGATCTAAAATGCAAGGGAAATCCCATGTTTATTTGAGTATGAACAATGACGTGGTGGTGGGTCTCAATCTTACCGACCCAATTGACCACACAAAAAAGGTGGGTTGGTGTGTGAAATGGCACTGCTGCTTTTTACTTTTTCTTATTCTCCCTTTTCCTGTTATATACAATTTTTATATTTTGCTAGGGTTGGTGGAAGTAGGTATGGGCTTTTAGTAGTTTGACATTTTCTTCTATAGATTAAGAATAGCAATTAGTGTAATGGATTAAATTTTTAAAATAAATACTACTAACATTAATATATATTATAATAAAATAATGTCATTTTTACTTATAAATTTAAGAGAAAAAAATATAAAATAATATTAATTTAGTATAATATATTAATAAACTCAAAAACCTTTTAAGCCTGCGCTAAAATGTCAACCTCATTTTCACAATTGAGCTTCCATCTACTTGCATAACATTTTCATAATAATTTTAGGCCATATTTAGTTGAATGTAAGATTGTTAATAGAATAAAATAATTTATAATAAAATAGAATATAAATAGATATAATATTAAAAAAGTATTGATTGAGAAAGATAACAATGTTTATAATATAATATACTGAAATATTGTTTAGAAAAATAGCTCATAATATAATATACTGAAATTTTATTTATCATTTTATATTTCATTCTAAACTCTCAAATTAAAGGTAACTTATTTTTACTGTTTAAAATAGAATAAGATATAACATAAAACCCTTATTTCCCATCAAATTCCATTTCATTTTATCATATAAACTCTCGAATAATATTATATTTCATTTCATTATATTCATAATCACGCGATCAAACATACCCATAGAGCAGATGTCTAAAGTAAATCTGACAAAACATAACAAACGTGTGTTGTTTCACTTCAAAATTGGCCTTGAGGATGAAGTCATATGAAAAGTCCAGGAAAGCAAGGTAATAAGGATGAAGTCATATGGAAAGTCCAGGAAAGCAAGGTAATAAGGATGAAGTCAACAGCCCTTTATTTCCAGTTTGAACAACCACTTGGTAGAGAAATAATAATAATAATAAATTAGGCTTTCAAGAAATGCCAATTATTTCATCCCGAGAAAGCTCGTTAATTTATCTCTACATGCTCTTGTTTGTGGATGAGCAATTCAATGACAAACTCTATATAACCAGGGGTTGTGATCTTGAAAAAACTTAAAACAGATCCAAGCAAGGCACTGAATCCGCATCAACAGAAACTATTTTCATTGAACTGAATGCAAAATTGAACTCCGCAATATTCAAAGATGATCACAGATTGCCTTTGTAAAATCTGTCGTTGATGCAGAACCGCCAAGGTCAGCAGTTCGGTATTTTCCCCCAGCTATTGTTTTGAGTATAGCATTCTGGATCTGATCTGCTTTTTCGTGAAGCTCTAAATGTCGTAACATTGTCACAGAACTTAATAGTAAAGCAGTTGGATTCGCCAAATTCTGCATACATTTAACCTAATAAGTTAGAGAAGCAAATTATTGGTAAATGAAGAGTACAAGAAGCATAGAATTTGATCAGGGATTAATTCCAAAAAGAACCACACTTCTTAATGAAAAGCAAAACAGTTTGAGAAAGCATTTTTATCCTCCAATAGCAGCAAAACCTCCGAAGAAGTTGGTCCTAAATAACTAATCAAGAAAATCATCAAGAATACAACACCATATACAAATAAAATTAAGTATGAAATATCATCATAAAGAGCAAATCAAGAATAACGCATCGTGATACCTACGACAAGCAAATAACGGATATAACATCTCCGATGATGCAAATATTCAGCAAGAAACACAATTGTTTGCAACATTACTTAGGACACTCCAATTAAGGAAGTTCAAGGAAATAAACATCTTTCAAGAAGCTCCTATGATCATAAACACCTTAGACAACCCCATGACTATGTGCTTATGCAAAGTCTGTCTTTCAGCAAAACGTATGAAACCTCCCACCAAGTTCAGGGCACCAATAATTTTATAAACTTATAATACACCAAGACTAATAGTTTTGTCAAATCAGATGCAAGAAAAGTCATGGAAAATTTTCATCTTGAGTTGCCATTCAGTAGAATTACAGACCGAGTTACATAGATAATTGCCAAGTTATGCAGAAACTGTAGGTAAAATAAATAAGTAAATCAGTTGTGCAGGCTAACCTTCCCAGCAATATCAGGAGCTGACCCATGTA
>JAOSBM010000005.1:35456766-35467082 GCA_027568955.1 Erythroxylum tenue
GTTATAATTACTAAATTGACTCGAAATTTATTATATATATTTATATATTTATGTAGCTATTCTTATTTGATACCCGTACAATATGTTAAATTTATACTTATTTTTCTTTTAATTTTGTTATTAAAATTTATTATTTACTTTGTAACGACCCGTGCAAAGCATGGGGTTCAAAACTAGTCATTATAATAAACCCCAAGATAAGTAAATACAAATAAAAACATATACTGTCGGAGGGATGGCAATGGACTATGGCTTGACCTCTGCAATCTCCCATCTATTCTTTAAGCTGAGGTTCGCAGTTAGGCCTAGGACAGCTTGTGCCTGAGCCCGACTTGGTCATAGGAGGGCTAGACTAACCCTGTCAACTTATTATTTTTTTTTAAATTCAAAATTTTGTTTCGGCCTCAAAGCTAGGCAAGGCCTTGACCTAAGTTCTCCAAGACCCAATGAATCTGGATCTAGCTAGTTGACTTCGGATTGAATCGGGTCAAGCCCAGCCCAATTGCCAAACCTAGTCGGGTCACATTTTATTGGGCTTTTATTTAACATTGGAGAAAGAGTAGATAGGGTGATTGGATTTGAGCTTCAGTCCTTGTAGTTGATTACTTGATTTTTAGGGATTCACGTAACTTTTTAATTTCTTTGGAAGATTAAAAGGAAATGAGATAAATAATTTTTCACATTTTTTTGAACTTTTTAATGCTTATATTTTTATATTTTATAATCAAATTCTAAAAATTTTCAAATATAATTTAAAAGAAAAAAATTATTTAAAAAATAATATAATACAAAAGATTCCTAATTTCTTCTTTTCACTTATATGTCATTTTATTTATAAAAAAGATATATTTCACATTATTAAACTATATTTTAATAATTGAAATTTAACTGATAAAACTATATAATTAGTAACTCGCAAGAAAATAAAAATATTTTTCTATAACTTTTGTTAAATCTAATCCAAGTGAAAGAAACATGTTTTCATAGATTTTTTTATTTTTTCATATTTAACAGATAGGAAGGGGAGCTCCATTCCATTCCTTGAGGCAATCTAGCATTGGATCAATGATCATTCCCTGGCACATGGCTGTGAACACCTTGTCAAAGTCCTCGCCAGGTGACTTCACATGGCTGTGAACATTAGACTAATGGGAAGCTAATTGACCTCTTCGTCATTTTTGTCTTTCCAAACAACACAAAAGTTTGATTTTTTGATGTGCATGCTGTCTTCAAATTCCGTCGGTAAATGTTCAACCCATACGTTATTATCTACTTCCCCTCAAATGTTATTAACTTTAAAAAAACGACGTCGTTTTTTTTACCCTAAAACACACCTAAAGGACATATGCAAAATGGACGAGGCAAGCAAGAGAATATAGAAAATAAAGCTTGCACGTAATTTGACGTTGTTGGACCACTAATAAAGAAGCCTTTTGCATTTGTTCGTATAAAAGTCGAATTGTTTAGGTATATACAACATTTTTCATTTCTTCAAAGCTCATGTCCCATAGAACAACAATTACAACAAAGCATCATGAGTGAATTTAAGAGAGAAGGGATTCAAGAACGATCTGTTTGAATTGGATTCCATTCCATTTTAAAAAGCGATATATCTCATCCGATAACTTGTTTCTTTTTTTTTAACTACAAGATGTTTTGATATGCCTGAATTATTAGTGACATCTTAAATTATTACCACGTTCAGATTAATCCTCGCTTGTACCTTGTGGACTCCATAAAGGTGGCTTAGCAATCTTACCAACCCCATTGACCACACAAAATAGGTGGGTTGGTGTATGAAATGGCACTGCTGCTTTTTAATTTTGTCTTATTGTCCTTTTTTCTGTTATATACAATTTTTATATTTTGCTGGGGTTGGTGGAAGTAGGTATGGACTTTTAGTAGTTTGACATTTTCTTCCGTAGATTAAGAATAGCAATTAGTCTAATGGATTAAATTTTAAAAATAAATACTACTAAAATTAATATATTATATTAAAATAATGTCATTTTTACTTATAAATTTAAGATAAAAAATATAAAATAATATTAATTTAGTATAATATATCAATAAACTCAAACCTTTTAGGCCTGGGCCAAAATGTCAACCTTAATTTCACACTTGAGCCTTCTATCTACTTGCATAACATTTTTATAATAATTTCCTCTTAAGCTATATTTAGTTGAACGTGAGATTTTTAAGGGAATAGAATAATTTATAATGGAATAGAATATAAATAGATATAATATTAGAAAAGTGTTGTTTAAGAGGGATGAAAATGTTCATAATATAATACAGTGAAATATTATTTAAAAAATTGTTCATAATATAATATACTTAAATGTTATTTATCATTTTACATTCCGTCCTAAACTCCAAATTAAAGGTAACTTATTTTTACCACTACAAGAATAAAAGGAATTAGCGACGCAAATTTATGGACGGAAAACAAACGATTGCAAATTACCGACGGTTTCAACATTTTCGTCGAAAAAGTTGATGGGAAAAATTTTGTTTAGCGATGGTAGCAATATTCGTCGCTAAATACAGGGGAAATAATTTTGGGACAGAATTTAGTGGTGGAAAAATTCTCGTCGGTAAATGTTCAACCTATACATCGTCGTCTATTTCCGTCAGTAAATGTTCAACCTATACTGACGGAATTTTTCCACCACTAAATTCTGTCCCAAAATTATTTCCCTTGTATTTAGCGATGGATATTGCTACCATTGCTAAACAAAATTCAACCTATCCGTCGTCTATTTCCGTCGACAAATTCCGTCAGTAAATGTTCAACCTATACGTCGTCGTCTATTTCCCCTCAAACATTATTAACTTAAAGAAAACGACGTCGTTTTGTTTACCTTAAAACACACCCAAAGGACCCTCCCGGCCCCCCTCCCCATCGGCTGCTTGTTTCTTCTTCCTCCCTGCTGCGTTTTCTCCTCCGGTGATTTGTCCTCTCCCGTTCATCGTTTGTCGTCGGCATATTGTCTTCCTGTCGTGCTGCGTCCGGTACTCATCCTCTTCTCCGACCAACGCTTCATTTCCGTGGAGGTATATTTGTTTACCGTAATGTGAAGTTTCTGTTGAATTGATTTGCTTGTGTCTTTGATTTGTTTGGTATGTTTTGGTATTTTATGAGTGGATAAGAACATTTAAGGTAGATATGATAGTAATAGATGGGAGAAAATGTGAATTTGGTTGTGATGTTGGAATGATTTTTTTATGCATATAAGGTGTTTGATGAAATGCCTCTTGTTTGAAAAAATGTATTTGTGTGAAGATGAACTTTATTTGTTTAAAGTTACTATCTTATCAAGATTTTTAGCTTATGTAACTTTTGAGTTTGGGTATAATTTGTATTATAGCATAGTATTATTTATACTCAATCATTCAATTCCTATTTTAAAGTGTAGGTAATGCTTATTTTTTAATGAATGATGGTATTTATATATATATATAAGTGGTATTTAATATGTAATATACTAGTTTAGTTTGTATTGATTCATAGTATTCTATATATCCACTCATGATATTCATATATAAAAGTGAAAATATTATGTATATTTAATGAATGATGATATTTGTTTTAGATAGGTGTGATATGGTATGTATTGAGACATGACACTGTTTATGCTAATTTCTAGTAGGGTATTCATATATTAAAGTTAGGTTGTCACTAATATATAAGGAGACAAATGATAAGAGCATGATTGCCTTGTAGGATATCATAGGGTTTCACTATTCCTCATACGCTAGGAGAAGTTGAGTACACGTTGCATCATTTTACCTCTTTTGCGTATTTTCTTCAATAATTGGGTAATACTTTGTTCATATATACACTAACAATTTGAACCCCTGTTCCTGCTATAAACACAATTAATTTTTTTATCATGATTTTTAAGCAAATGTAAATTGTTAATAACCTAGTAAACAAAAAGAAGTAAATCAATTCATATACATGGAATCATGGATAGAACATTATTGATTATCTGAAAAGAAAAACAAGGCATATTGCTTCAAGAAGAAAACTACAATAATTGCACTTTATATTTGAAATTTATCCACGACTAAGTAAGGAGATTTTAGTGGTGAACAAAAGTTAGTTAACTATTTTAGATTGTAATAAAGTTAGTATTTTTTTCTTAATGAAAAAGAACAAACTAATCTAGAAATGCATTAACTAATTATAGGGTCAAATAATATTTTCAATTATGGAAGGATATAATATATCAATTTCAACAAATCAACCAATCATATGCAAATATACCATTTTTCTGTACTATCTTAGTATGATTTCCATCATATGTTAGTGGTAGATTTGTAAAAGCTTATGATTTTTGCAACATGGAGACTTGTTTTTTTAAAATTTCACTCAATTTTTTTTAATTTGTTAGCTACAATATTTAATTAGAGAAATTGTGTATGGAGATAGATGATAGTGTTATACAATTTTCACAATTTATTTTTCTTATCACAAACATATGTTTGGAAAAAATCCTTACTTTAATTGTAAACTTCATCCTAATCTAGGTTATATCCATATGGTCAGATGCCACTAATTGAATAATTCTCGGAGGAGGGAGGTCCTAGCATATTATGTTCTCATTGCGCTTTAGTATTAATTAATTAAACAATATATTGAACACAACAACAAAAAAGATTCAATATAATGGTACTTGAAGTTTTTGTTTAATTGGACTTTATGTACTTCAACTTTGTGTTGATGAGGAAGTTATTATTTCATAGTAGTTGATATATTGTAAATTATGTTTAATGTGTCCTTCATATACTTTGGCATGCACATTAAAATATCAAACTTTTTGTGTTGTTTGGAAAGACAAAAAGGAAAGACAAAAAGGATCCAGTGTGTTGCCAAATGTCTCCAACTAACTAGGTCACTTGTCCATTAATCAACTATGCCATTTGTCACCAACTTACCAACCCATTTGTCACACAATGATTGATCCATTTGTCAATTAATTACTAGTCTATTTGTTACCAATTAAACTATGCCAAATGTCACTCAATTATAGGTTAAATCATTCAAATGTTTTATGCATCAATTTATCCTACCACTTGGCATTTGTCCTAATCTAAATGTACATTCTAATCGATCAATTTCCCAATCTATAACATTAAATTCCAAATTTTTAATCAAAATTCAGTCATACCAAAATTCAAGACATATCAAAACACAATTCACATTTATAGATCAATTTTATCTAGAAAATGTCAATGAATGCATGTACAATCATATTATTGTGCACAATCAATATTGACATATATGTGTATGTCATATTATGCATAAGCATGAAATGCCCTTTATAATTTCTCATTTACCTCTCTTATACACTATTCTAGCCTTATCATGAGTAACAGGATGTTACAATACATCCTTCGTCCACTTCTTTGTATTGAAACCGATCAGGGTTTCAATGGTGACATTGATTTTGTTGACTAAAAATATGACTTCAAAATGATAATCTTTAAGTCAGCACAAATGTAGGATAATAGCGATACTCAAAGCCATTAAATAATATCTTTACTAAAAATCCGATCACACATATTATGAAACACCTTTGGGTTGAATACATAATATATGCAATTAAACCTCCATATAAAAGCGATCAGAGTACAAACTATCAACTCTTATAGCACTACCACCTTTGGGCGAATAGATCAGTTGAGCAACAACTTTACTCCATTTAATGTTTATATTCACATCTCAAAATGTTATGTAAAGTCAACATCTTTGGGCAGAATAACCAAATATAAAATCAGAGACATCCCTTAACATGCAAGCAGAACAATTCAAAATATTGAATTGAAAGGTCACTTTGGTGACTACATCCTCGTCAGCACTCAAAAAGTTCACAAACACAAGGGATACATCTTTATGTTATCCTCACATTCTTTATGGTCATATGGTATGTGAAAATGTAACATTAATAAATGCAAAAAATCGAATGCACAGACTCATTGTCACACACTCGTGCTGAAGACATTCTCTGAAAACTTCTTTTGAGACTTTCGTAAAAGAAAAATCTCAGTGGAGTGACTATCGTGCATCACCGAACATTGAACCGATCACCTGAGAGACGCAAACCTCATGTATCTCCCTTATGACAAGTTCGTTGCACGAAAATTCACTCAAAAATAACTTTAGAATGTCTTAATTCTTTTTCCGATTGACTATCATACAATCCCGAACACTGAACATGAGACCCGAGACACAAGAACTTGAAGTATCTCCCTCATGTGATGTCTGAAGCATAAAAATTCACTCGAAATCGGATTCAGAATAATTTAATTGCTTTTTCTAGACTTAAACTTTAATTTATTACTAATGTAATAAATCTAGAAAAAAAGGAAAAAAAATTACTTTATAAATTTCCCGAACCCGGAAACTGACCCAAAATACCTTGGGGAACCCTTAAAGAAAATTTGAAATTTTTGTGTTTTTTAAAAAATACTATAGCAATTCGTACGACTGACATGGCGCACCACATTAGTGCGTGTGACGTGTGCCAGCGTGTGCGCGTCATAGGCGTTGCACCGTAGCAGTCGGCACTCGCCAATCATATGCCACTACCCGCGGCTACTGTAGCAGCGTCAAGAGCATGCAGTACATACGCCAAACGTTTCCTCTCCCACCGACGCCGAAGACAATTTTCGGCGTCCAGGGATGCCTTTTTTACTCTTTTTGGCATGTTTTTGACACATTTTTCATAGCTAGCTTTATATATACTACTTTTACGTAATTATATACGTAAAAATTTAAAAAATGAATCAAAACTTGAAGAAAACCATATGAGATGAAAAACTGAAAAATCTTTGTTTCCGACAATCTGATCACGTAATTGCTCTGATACCACGTGTAATACGTAGTATAGACCTTATTACGTACCTAGGATCTTACATGAAAGGATTAAAAATGAAGGTAATGCGGAATACATGATTTCGTTTCCATCTCTGATTCTGATGCCGTTTTCGAGCTCCAAACGATCACAAATCTGCCAGGACCTTTATGGAAAGTGTTTACCGACACGAGGTTTAGGTCTTTTTACAGTTTTCTCAAAACATAAGCTCTCTTAACGGATCAGAGAATTCTTACACTTACGATTGATATGAGCAACTGTAAGAGACCTTAACCTTTATATATAATTTCCATATTGGGCTTCTCAATCACAAGGCAGATATGGGTTTGGTCCATATTAATTGGGATCTATTTTCTACTCAAACTTTAACCCATTAATCTAGATTATTTATTGAGCCACTTTATTATCTTTATCTGGATCAAATTACGTAACTTAACCGATAATTTAATGAAAACCAAAAAATACAATTAATATTTGTCCAACTTTATGGGAAAGGGCAAAATTGTCCAACAAATTTCAGACCTATGTTTTTCCATTTATAATAAGTTAAATGATATCTCCCACATAAACAAGAACACACATAAAGGTTAACTGGCATTTCAACAGAATTTCCATTCCTTAGTCCTAGTTATACATAGGGGTGAGCATTATTCGGGCCGGCCCGAATTAATTCGGGTAACAAAATGCTAAAATACGGGTAAATCGGATTAGGCCGAGTATTATCCGAAATATTTTCGATTTGGGACGGGTAACTCAAAAAAAAATCGGGTTACCCGATTACCCGAATTAGGTCTTGCCCTTCTAACTCTCCTCTCCCCTCTCACGACATTTGCTGAGCAGAACGTCATTTCGGGTAATGTTCGGGTAATGAAATTTTGAGTTCGGACCGGGTAAGTTCGGGTAATGAAATTTTGGGTTCGGGCCGGGTAAGTTCGAGTAATTAAATTTCGAGTTCGGGCCGGGTAAGATGGAAATTTTTTTGAATAATTCGGGCTTTACTCGAACAGTAAAAATTTGACCCGATTAGCCTAAATGCTCACCCCTAGTTATACACAGAAACCGTAAGTACTAACTGCAAAATAATTGCCGAGGAGTACATATATCTCTCTACTTCAAAAGCTGAAACTATTTGAGTAGCCAAATCCATTCATGAAGGATATCTCCCCAGTTAAGATGACAACACCATCATCAAAGAAGTATATTAACGTAACCTTTCAGAGGTCTATAACAGGAGACCTCTTTGTGTGTTTATAGGGCCTTGCACAACGAAAGTTGAATATGGACGTTACTTCAAGTTTATGGGACAAACGCCACACTAGGCCTGAATTGCAAATCGATAATAGGGATGGCAATGGGCTATATTGAGCTCTGGTCTGACCTTTGCACTCTACCCCTCTATTCTTGAGCCAGGGTTCCCCCTAACCAAGCCAAGGATGGCTCGTGCCTAAGCCCGACCTGGGCATAGTAGGGTTAAACCAACTCCGCCAACATTTTTTTAAAAAAATTCAAAGTGAAATCATTTTGTCATTGTCCGTTTGGCCTCGAGCTAGGTAAGGCCCTGACCCAAGCTGTCCGAGACCCAGTGAATCTGGATCTAGCTAGTTGACTTCGGATCTAGTCAGGCCAAGCCCTGCCCAATTGCCAAGCCTAGTCAGGTCAGGTTTTATTGGGCTTTTGTTTAACACTGGAGAAAGAGTAATTGGATTTGGGCTTCAGTCCTTGTAGTTAATTACCAATTTGGTTAGGGTTCCACATAACTCTTTATATGTATTAATCTCTTTGGAAGGTTAAAAGGATATGAGATAAATAAGTTTTCAAATTTTTTTGAACTTTTTAATGCTAATATTTTTATTTTATAATCAAATTCTAAAAATTTTTCAAATACAATTTAAAAACAAAAAATATTTATTTAAAAAATAATATAATAAAAAAGATTCCTAATTTCTTCTTTTCACTTATATGTCATTTTATTTATGAAAAAGATATATTTCACATTATTAAACTGTATTTTAATAACTGAAATTTAACTAATAAAACTATATAAATAGTTAACTGCAAGAAAATAAAAATATTTTGCTATAACTTTTGTTAAATCTAACCTAAGTGAAAGATAAATGTTTTTATTGTTTTTTTATTTTTTAAGTTCTCTTCAGTTAATATTTTTAAAAATAATATTTAATTTAATAATTCACATCCTTGTGTTTTTTTAAATAAAAAGTAGCACAGTTTTTTAAAGGATAAATTAATATTTAATTTAATAATTCACATCCTTGTGTTTTTTTAAATAAAAAGTAGCACAGTTTTTTAAAGGATAAAAGATATGAAACTCTTTTATAGCTTAATTAATAATAAGTAAGTATTCAAATGGAGATAAAAAGAGATGGAAAATTAAAGAAGATAATGGATACAAGAGCGTTCTCACAGTAACATGTCGCAGATTTATGTATACAGACAATCCCATCAAACATTGAAAAGGGATTTGGAAACAAATCGAAAGCAGAAATAAAAAGAACCATATTTAACAGATAGGAAGAGGAGCTCCATTCCATTCCTTGAGGCAATCTAGCATTGGATCAATGATCATTCCCTGGCACATGGCTGTGAACACCTTGTCAAAGTCCTCGCCAGGTGACTTCACCTTCTCGCCTGTGAGCAATCCTGTGCCCAGCTCCTCCCTCACAAACTTGTAAAGTGGGTAAGACCTGCATTCCTTAATCCTGTTGGCAATTGCTGCATTGCCACTCTCATATGCTGCTCTCGCACTCTCCACTTCTTTTGGCAAAAAGGCCTTCAACTCTTCCTCGAACGGATAAATCTTTTGGAAGACTGAAGTGTTAGAATTCTTCTCATTGTCACCATTTGCCAATGCATGGTCTACAAGAACTTGTCTTAGCTTTTGCATCAACGGATACACAGCGCTGCCGGGATCATCAACGTAAGCGAAGACTTGTTCGCGATCAACCACGTTGAGTAAGTCCTTCTCGCAGAATCTTGATGGGTGTAGCTCTCCATTGGCGCCTGTGGTCAAGACCCTCTTGGCTACTTGGCTCACAGTGTTCTTGACTGTGTGCTTCAAGTTCTCTTCCAAATGCCTCAAGTCAATAGCCTGGCAAAGTGCAACAAGGTAAGTTGAGGACATGAGCTTCAAGATGTCAACAGCCTCTTCTGTCTTTCTAGAAGAGATTAACCCCAGTGAGTTCACGTCTTGATTATGCTGTTCAGCACTTTGAACATGGGTTGTTACTGGGTTGGCAAGGTATTGCAGTTCGGAGCAATAAGATGCCATTGCTATTTCAGCTCCCTTAAACCCATAATCCAAGCTCGGATTCCTACCACCAGTGAGATTAGATGGCAGCCCATTGTTGTAGAAATCGTTCACAAGCTCACTGAATTGAGCAAACATGAGCTTCCCTATCGCTGCAATAGCCAAAC
>JAOSBM010000005.1:35587082-35603880 GCA_027568955.1 Erythroxylum tenue
TGAACATCTGCGTTGACTGTGTCCATTGCGGGGAAGCGGAGGATGTTGACCATGCTCTTATTTTTTGTACGGAGGCTTGGTCTGTGTGGGCTCGTTGGGGAGGTGGCAGTGTTGTGCAAGAGGGGGTGGGTTTCAACCAGTGGTTTGTGGAAGTGTGTGAGATGGAACCAACGGTACGGGTGATTCAATGGTGCTCATTAGCTTCAAAATTATGGCAGGCACGTAACGATCAGATTTGGGCGGCCAAAAGGTACTCCTCTTTTGCTTTGTATCGCATGGCTTTAGGCTATATTAATGATTGGCAACAAGCCACTATGAACAGACCCATGTCATCCCGTCTAGTAGAGGAGAGTGGGGTAGTGGAGGGGCTGAGAGATGACGCCCAACTTGATTGGTTGTGCTTTGTTGATGGTGCAACCTTTATGGAGCGATGTCTATATAGATATGGGGTTGTATGCCAAGATGGGGAAGGAAACTTCGTAAGCGCAGTATCTGGTCATTTTGTAGGGCGCTGTAGTGCAGATGTGGTTAAAGTTGAGGCACTGCGAGAAGCGTTAACTTGGGTCTTACCTCTTTGTCAGGGTCTAGGAACTTTTTACTCAGATGCCCAAAATATAGTTTCTGCTATGAATAGTTTTCACGATACTTGGATTGAATTTGGTAGAGTCATTTTGGAATGTAAACATTTATTACGCGCTAGACCTCAAATCAAGGTTTGTTGGGTTTGTCGGCAAGCCAATATTGAGGCTCATAACTTAGCAAGGGTCTCACATTTATATGCTAACCGTTGTAGTTGGGATTTTTTCCTAACTCTCTGATTAATGCTATTGATATTGACTTTGTTTCAAAAAAAAAAACAGAAAACACCGCCTTATCACGTTCCTCATCTATTCATGTAATCTGTTGTTCGAAAACTACCAAGAACTGAGAATCGTCAACCTGTGATCTTGACTAGTTGAAACTTGAAACCAATGGGATGTTATTGATATAGGAGTTGTACGGGGACCTATTCCTCTGTACCCAAATACCCTGTGCCTCCTGTTCCCCATCACAGGGTATTTGGGTACAGGTGATCTGAAGGCAGTTGTACGAGGGTTGCAATTCAATAATTTATGTGAAGTTAATCCCCATAAATGGAATGAAGAGGGATGGTAAAGTAAGATGACATAAATGTGCACATTAAAGACAAAACACTTTTATTTGGCCTATACAAGAGATAGGATTTGAGTACGAATACAATTATGTACTTACCTTGATACCATATTAGATGCCTATAAGCTCTTCTTATATGCCTTATAGACTATGAAGAAGACCTTTGGGTTGGACCCAAAGTTTTGAAAACCGGACCGGACCGGCCGGTCCTACCGGTGACCGGTCGGTGGTCCGGTCCGATTTATCCTTCAAAACCGATCATCAATTGGACCAGTCTGAACCGGTCAATTGACCGGTCCGACCGGTCCCACAATTTTTTTAATTTTTTTTAATTTTTAAAATTTTTAATATTATATATAATTAAATATAATTATTGCATAATTATTACGTCACACCGGTTCGACCGGTGATTGAACCGATCGAACCGATCAAACCGGTGACCAGTAAGGCCACCGATTAGATGACCGGTCCGATTTTCAGAACATTGGTTGGACCTGAACGAAGCTTCCCGTCTTTGGATTTGAATCAGACTCATAAGGCCTGGTAAAGTGATAAACATATTAATTATGTACCAATTGCTTGATACAGTATTTCAAACTTAAGCCTCTGTTTGGTTGGGCTTATATTAGTAGAGCTATTGTCAATAAAGTTTTTTCTGTAGAGTTTTTCTAAGAAGAACTTTTCTAAGAAGCCAGTTGACTGTTTGACTATCATTTAAAAAAGAGCTTTTTAAAAAGAACTTCATACAGTAGACTGTTTGGCAACATAAAAATAAAAAATACTTTTAATTTTAACTATATTTTATTTTGTAATAAAAATTATTTATACATATAAATATTATTTAAAGTATATTAAACAATAAACAAAGTACAATATATTAATTATTATATAATTTTAAACTATATGAAACATAAATGAAAGTATATCTAACCAAATATTTTATATAGAATATAACATAAGTAAACTAATACCGAAATAAATATTAAAACATATTAGAAAAGTCAAATAATATTATATAAATCTCAAAATAAATATTCAAGTTAAGTAATAAATGGAAAGATGGGTTTGTGGATATTGTAAAAATTATATGTAAAACATAAGGACAAAAGGGACTAAAAAATAGGCTCATTAATTGATCTAAAAAATTTATTTGAAAAAGTTCCTTTTTTAGAAGCTCCAAATTTAAGCTTCTTAAAAAGCTGTATTTTGACTGATAAAAAAATCATATCTATTAAAAAAGTATTTTTTATTTTATAGTCAAATACTTATTTTTCTTAAAAAAAAGCTTTTGTAGTAGAGAAAAGTATTTATTAATCTTCCAAAAGTCCGTCCAAAAATTGGAATAAGTCAACATGTTTTGCAATCATCCTGGCCAATAGCAATTGCACATTTATAAAAAAAATAACAATTGCATACGGTGAAGTACTTTTCAACAATAATTTATATTGCTACGGTTTATCGTTAGGAGTGCACTGGTTTCTTGACCTTGTGCATGACATTGTTCCTTTGCTTTTTGCTGATCTCGTGAGAATTTCTCTCCCCCGAGTGACTCGTATGTAATCTCTTTATTTGGCTTCGGCCCGTTTTTCTATAAAAAAAGTACTTTTCAACAATATTAATAATATAAAACATCACATTAACAATAATAATAATAATAACAAGAATAAGAACGGAAAGAATGAAACTCTTTTTCAAGTTACGAACGTAATTAACTGATTACATTTATGTTTTATCATATATAGGTTTGACTTTTTGTTAATTAAAAATGATAATTTGCGTTACAATATTTGTCTCTATATTAATAAACAAGTTAAAAATGCTTCATTTACTAACAAATATTAACAATAAATGTATCAAACTTATATTAAAATAAATAATTAAATTAACAAACATATTTTATGTTTAAAATAATATTTCTTTGGTAAAATAGATAAAGAATACTCTTTTTAAAGATAAGTTTATTATTTAAAGCTAATCATTTTAAATATCCTGAATCTTTAACACTTTATTAAATATATTCAAATTCTTATTTAATAAATTCCATCAATTGTGTTCATAACATTTTTTATATTTCATTTAAAATTTAGAGATAATAGTCATTTTAAAATTTATATGATTTTTCGAAATTTTAACTTTTATGAAATTATAAAAGATAAATTATTCATCAAATAGTTTTTAAATTCTTTCAAATAATGAATTAAATTATTATTACCACTTGCAAAAACTTTACGACAATATTTTAATTATTAAAAAATTTAAAAATAATAATTCAACATAATTAAATTCACTTATATATATATATATATATTCGTATAAAATATAAGGAATAATAAATATTACATCACCTAGTGCTCAAGCAGTCTGACTGAGTGAACGGTCGAGATGAAAAAGAAGCCACAATGGACAGTTGGACGTTGACTTGGGTTTAGACTGACTTGAAGAAGGACAAATCACCAGTCATAACACAAGCTCCCATAAAAGTATAAAACATACGCATAAAAAATTGTGATGCCAAGCACAATCAGGTCGGTAAACTCATTATGCTTCTTAGCTCCACTTTACCTTTCCCTGAAAATTCCCCTTTTTGTAGCAACCCGATTACCCAAAAAGCCACAACCTTCGTGTTTCTCTATTCATATCCCTCCAATTCTTGAGCTTTTTGGGTGATAGATGAACGTTAGCAGACCTACGGTGCACCCGGTGGAAGCGCCGCCCTTGATCGACGGCGGCCTCCACAATGGTCCCAGAACGAGGATGAAGGACGTTCAAGGTATGCCCGGGACACGTGGCGGCCTCACACTTCGCCTCATCCAGTGCGCGTTCGGTGTCGTCTCCGTATGTGTTATGGCCACCACTAGAGACTTTCGAACCGTCACGGCGTTTTGGTATGCTTTTGTTTCTTTTTGACTTGTCGGTTTCGTATTCCTGTTGGTTGCGGGCGGAATTGTAACATCAAATTAAATGCTTTAGAGGGTTTACGTATCAATGATCTCCCCACCCTCTGATTGCATTTGGGCCCACATGAATGATCTGTGGAGATGGATTGACACTCACGTGTTTGTATTGTTGCTTCTTTTGTATATGAAGTTTTGAACTTTGAAGTTATGCTTCCATTTCCAGCATTTAATGATTTGGGTACTGGAGTTTATCCACATTGCTTGACAAAAATGATTTCTTTTTTTTGTTGGTTCTCGTAGTTCGATACAACATTATGATTAGATGTGCCGTGTTGTCTGTATCTAGTACGAAGGGCGAATCTGACGGGAATGTTTGTTCGTTTTTACTTTTATCAGTTATCTTGTTATTGCTGTGGGCTTACAAGTTTTATGGAGCCTGTCGCTGGCACTTGTTGATGTTTATGCCCTTTTGGTGAGACGAAGCCTGCGAAAGCGAATGATCGTTCGTCTGTTTGCTATCGGTGATGGGGTAAAATCTTCTTTTCTTGACTCTCCGTCCTTGTTTCTTGCTTCTTTAGGAAGTGAGCATGCAAAATTTTATTTGCAAGGTGTGTGACGGAGCTGTCTTTCGTTGAATTCTACGTTGAATTGTTTAAACTCTATGCTTTGTATTGGATTGCAAACTATGGTTGGTTACTGTACTTGTTTTTCTCAAGAAAGATAGAACATATATGATCATGTTGTAGGATCCGTATGGTTGTTATGAGATTTTGTTAATACGAGATGTAGATATTTTTATGGTTCATTTCTAGTGGAAATTGTTTTGGCTGTGTTTTATATCTATCAACTATTTATCAAGTTTTTTCCTTTTACAAGTTTACAGTGGCCTAAGTATCGATGACTTAAGTCACATAAAGGTTAAGGTTGCACAGTTTTACAAATTCCGCTTTGATTTACATGAAGTTTTGGGGCTTATCTAATTTTCTGGATGCGTTCTCTTGGTTATCCTTTTATACTAATTGATGCACTTTACCTTTTTCTTTTGGTTGTATCGGGGTTTGAATCTGAGCCAGACATAGCCGAAGGGCAACCTGTGTACCAACAGAGCTACAGCTTGTTGATGATGTAATAAATCTTGGTTCTAGACTTTTACTCCCCAGTTGAAAGTGATTTTCAATGCGAAATACTGGAAATATAGCTAGAATATCTGCTGTCATCATACCTCAAGACTGGACCAATATTGCTATTGCTGGCTTCATTATTTAGTCATTTCATCAACTCTTTGGTTTCCCTTCATGGTCTTAATCCTTTTGATAGTGAAAGAGGAAAAGGGAGTTGGTACTCCGCATGGTTTGTACTACGTGTTTGTTAGCCATTTTGAAAATGGAGATGGAAGGAGAAAGGAGACTGGATATGTTTTCATATTTGATATTAATTCTAGCTTCTCATCATTAGCCTCCTCTTTTGAAAGATTGAGTTATAGCTCTCTGGTTTTTTCCCTGTTAGTTGAAAAGCTTGTGGATCACCAGATATATAGCAATTGAATCTGCTTTTAATTTGTTTTGAGCATTTCAGAAAGAAGGTCCTGGTTACAGGGTTTTGGATACGCTGCTTCGTAGCTTATCTGATTTTTAACCTTTTCTTGTTGACGGATTCTTGGAGCAGCAAGAATCAATGGGCTACTTGACAGTGTCTGAATATCTTTGTTATTTTCCAAGAACTATTCTGATCTCACTTAATTTTAGATATTCTGCCCTTTGTTAATCGTTATCTTACTTAATCTTTGGTATGAATTAGAATAAACGAAAAGATTCAATTACGAGTTTCTGCTTAATCACTAGCTTACTGCATTTGGAACTTATAAGGCCATGGCTTCTTGGCTTCATCTTGCTGTTTCTGTTTTCAATATAAGCAGAGCAGACATCCTGGCCTCAAAACCAGGATATTGTGTGCTCGTTGTGTGATTTATGCTCTACTTTTGTTGATGCCGATGTCTGCACTTATTCAAATATTATTCATTCACCAACTAAAAGATTGGTTTCTTTGTTTTCCTGATGTAGATCACATCCACCCTTACGTTTGCCGCTGCCTGTGCATCCGCGGGCATTACTGTCCTCATTGGAAATGATCTGAATAGGTGCTCCGTTAACCATTGTACTAGGTTTGAAACTGCTACGGCTATGGCTTTTATAAGCTGGTTTGCGATGACACCCTCCTTTCTCATGAATTTCTGGTCATTGGCTTCCCCATAAGAAGATTTTGGTACATAAGAGTTTCAGAGTCACACAAGAGTATTTCTTCAGTTACTGTAGTTCTTTCCTTTTTCTTATCCTTTGTTGTCTTTGGTGTTTCATTTTTAGTATAATTACTTAAACACTAATTCCATTAGTCTTTGCAGGGTTTTGTATTTGTTATTACAAGAAGAAATATTATAGATTCTGCAATTTCACAGTGGTTATAGACTCAATATGATCTTTGACCTCATGATAGTTTCTTATCAAAAGAATGGTGTTTCATTTACGCATAAGAGACTCAGAAATCCGCAGCCACATAATGGTTTTTCCTTTCTATCTGATCAATCACTAGTCTGTATATGTAAAAGGGTGGGTTTGTGTACTGACCAACTTTGAGACGCATGTTCTCTTTCTCATGCATGAACATGATGTCCCCTAAGGACCCCTCATACATACGTGAGCTCTTATGCAACTCTTGAGCCCGTATGAGAGACTAAGAAGTTAGAGATCGGGGAAGAGATCAATAGAACTTGATAATGTCGAAAATGGTCGATCAGGAGGAGGCTGTATCAGTGTGCAAGGGAAGTATGAACAAATTGTTCAACAGGTACATTCGTTGGAGTATGACGTCTACTTCAAATTTTATTGTTACTCTCTGTACAGTTTTCTGATTGTAGGCTGGTTGAATTTTTGTAACTTAAATTATTTCAATATTTGGCATAAGGATTAATAGCTTCGAACTTTTTTTGTTATTTTATTTATGCTCCATTGTTATTTTTTTCTAGGCCTCTCTTGTCTCCAACTCCATGGCAGTAGTACTAATAAATTCATCATTGGCCTTCATAACCAGTAATCAGCTGAGAGGTGCAATCTGAAGCACTTTTAACAAGCAAAATTGGAGAAAATATAACAGAAAGCTTCAAATTTGAAGCATTTCTGACGAGTAAAATTCAAGTCAACCTCTATCCTGAATTGAACAAAATATAAGATGAGTTCCTGGATCGAACTTCCTTGTACATTGTTGAGCATGAGGCGAGAAAAATCATTCCTCTTCCCAGTGTTAAGCCTACAAAAGAAGGAAGAAAAGGGAAACATTGACTAGTAATGCAACATCGCGTTCCTCTTTAACATCAATTTAGAACTAACAAACCGGTATGTATGGCGTACAAAGTTGTGAGAAAACAATATCTACTTCAGTAAACCTCCTCCCTTCACAGCACACAAACTGCAATCCCCCTGTTTTTAAAACTTTCCCGGGTCAGTTTTTCTCTGTAGTAAAAGCCAAGTATTGGCGTGTTCTTACATATCTCGATACAATTCTGTTCAATCAATTGCTCTATCACGAGCTACACTTCAGCTTTGCAGACTGTAGCTCTTTCTTCAAAGCTTCCATGCGTTCCACCAAGGACATGTTTTCCTGTAAAGTTGAAAAAAGTTAAGCTGATTCACAAAATTTCAAGTGGAAACAATGTCTGTTTCGTAAAGAGGAGGATAAGTAGAATTCAAAGGTCATAGGAGTCAAAGTACACACGGAAGCCATAGCCTAGTGGTAAGCTTAGAGATCCTGCTCAAGTAACCAACAATTGCATTTCAAACATGTAGATAAAGAAGTTAACAAACATTCATTTGAAACTTCACTAAGCAGAAATCTTCTTTAAGGAAACTTTTGTCATAAAACATAAAAGGCAGAAACGAACTCCATACTTATAGAGTATCACAAAGCATGTAGAGAGGTATTGGAGTAACTTCAAAAAGTTATTGTGGCGTTCAATGTCAGAAGCCCACCTTTTGTAGCATGACCAACTGTTGGTTAACACTAGCAGCATCGTCCACCTTTTGCTTAAACTGTCACAAGCAACTTCCCATATCATCATAGAGGGAATTTTAAGAGAGAAAAATGCAATGACTCCTTAGTTTTTAAATGCTTCCAATTAATCAAAAATCAACAACAGGGACGATGGCATGCTGAATTAACACTCAACCATCCATGGAAACCAAGGTCAAGTTCATATGATATGTTTTATCAAAGCATAATATTATACAATTAACAAGCACCTAATATAGGTAAACAATTTATTATCATCTCATCTTTAAAACCCACGAATGATTGAAAGACAACACCACGTTTCACACTCCTCTCTACAGCATTTAACTCGCAACTCAAAAACATGTACCATAATTTTACAAAATCTCATGATACAGTATTTAATGGGGAGCCAAGCATAAATATACACTACATAATAGTTGAGAAGAAGAGATGCAAACCGCTGAGCCAAAGAGAATGCAACAAACAAACAATAAGTAACATCTGGATACAACTTAGTTTACCTAGATGTGCTAGTAAAACAGCGAAATGGAGAGAAAAAAGAGGGTTCTCTGTAATGATCCTCGTATAAAAGTGTCATTTTCTATATCCAGGCCAATAAGTTAACCAATTTCAAAATCGATCAGGTAAAAGCTCCCATAAAAAAAACAAGAAGCTATTAGGAGTCAGCTAAGTAATTCAGATGACAAAATTATGTTAACAATGTAAATACATATATGAGTTCCTTTTCACACTTGGCAACAAATTTATGTTAACAATGTAAATACCTCTATGAGTTCCTTTTCACACTTGGCAACTCTCTCTGTCTCTTCATCATACTTCATCCTCCACTCTGCAGACTCATCCATTGCTTCCCTGTTGGCCAGGTCAAACTGTCTTCTGCATAATAGAATTCAAAGAAGTAACATATCGGTGAAGCTGTTGCAGCTTAATAACTAAGACTGTACAGCATATAATTTGCTCAACAAATGGAGTTTCCAGGAACAGAAAAATTATGTCCGTTTCCATATCTTAGCTTGGCAGGTTGCCAAAATATAAAAAGGAGAGTTATTTCTCTCTTATCTTTCATTACTGATAAATGATATTCTCATATACAAGAAGGAGCTTGAAGTAGCTCTTAAATCAAGGAAACTAAAATAGGATACAAATCAATATAGATTAAGCCTTAAATCAAGGACGCTAGATATGGAAAATGAATATTTACAGTTGACTTCTGTTAATACCCCCCCTCAAGTTGGAGCACGGAGGATGTGAATGCCCAACTTGCCAACAAGAGAAGAAAATTGATGAGAACTGAGCGCTTTGGTGAAGAGGTCAGCAAGCTGGAGTTTAGAGGGAATGTGTGTGGTAGCAATGGACCCTGATTTGATACAGTCCCGAATAAAATAACAGTCAATCTCGATATGTTTTGTGCGTTCATGATGCACGGGATTTGCAGCAATATGAAGGACAATACTATTGTCACAATATAATTGAGCAGATGAAGAAATAGGAACCAACAAATCATTTAGTAAAGTGCGAAGTCAAATAAGTTCACAAGCGGTAGCTGCCATAGAACGATATTCAGCTTTAGCAGAGGAGCGGGAAATAGTAGTTTGTTTCTTGGTTTTCCAAGAAATCGGAGAACAACCCAAAAGAATAAAAGTAACCAATAAGTGAATGTTGAGTAACTGGACAACCAGCCCAATCGAAATCACATTAAGCATGAAGTTGAAGATCAGGTTCTTATGGTAGAAAAATCCCTTGTCCAGGGGCAGATTTAAGGTATCGTAGGACACGAATAGCTGTTGCTCAATGGCCATGACGAGGTTGTTGCACGAATTGAGAGAGAATATGAACTGAGTAATAGATATCAGGTTGAGTGATTGTCAAGTAAATGAGTCGTCCAACAAGACGTCGATAGGCATCTGGATTATCAAGTATAACACTATCATCCAAGGCCAGTTTGGGATTTTGATCCATAGGAAAATTTAAAGGTTTGCTACCAAGGAGACCTGTCTCTTGCAAAATATCTAATGCATATTTGCGTTGAGATAGGACTATGCCATTAGGAGATCGAGCCACCTCTAGCCCAAGGAAGTATTTTAGAGGACCAAGATCTTTAATGTGAAACCAAGCATCCAGATAATCCTTAAGGATGGGCACTATTGTTGCTAGCAATAATAACATCATCCACATATACAAGCAACGCAGTTAAGGAATTACCTTGACGATGGATAAAGAGGGAGGTATATGCCATTGATTGAGTAAACCCAAATTGAAGGATAGCATTAGAAAATTTAGCAAATCATTGGCGTGATGCTTGCTTCAAACCATAAAGAGATTTGCGAAGGCGACAAACACGATTGTCAGTGGAAGACAAATATCCAGGTGGTGGTGTCATGTACACCTCCTCATCAAGGTCCCCATGTAAGAAAGCATTATGAACATCAAGTTGGTGTAATTCCCATGATTTGGCTGCTACTTTTGCCAATAAAGTTCGGACTGTGGTAAGTTTTGCTACTGGAGCATAAGTTTCAGTATAGTCGAGTCCTTCAACTTGTGTGTAACCCTTGGCCACCAAACGAGCTTTGTATCGCTCAATTGTTCCATCATAATGGTATTTTATCTTGTAAACCCAATTGGAACCAATGGGTTTCTTGTCAGGAGGCAAAGGCTCCAAAGTCCATGTATGATTTTGTTCAAGTGCCTCTAATTCTTTTTGCATTCCTTCTCACCAATGAACATCTTTAATGGCCTGTGTATAGGATTTTGGCTCATCATGTTGAGTGATGGCCGCCAGAAAGCTAGCATGGGAAGAAGTGAAATTAGAATATGAAAGAAAGTGGGATAGTGGATAAGACATACCTGAGGATGCATGATTAGAAGAGGTGAACCGAGATGCATATGGCTTTGGCAACTCAACGTGAAAGTCATGGAAGCGAGATGGCAATTTTGTAGTGCCTAAGGGCGTGTGATCGGTGGTATAAGAGGTTGAATGGTAGTGGAAGTGACAAATGTGTCTGTAGGTAAGGCAAGTATATCAAGGTCAGTAGGAATTGTATGACTTGTGTTTGGAGAAGGTGGGTCTATTTGTTCAGAAGTAGTATGGGGCATAGGTTCAATGGAGTCATGGTCAGGAACAGGTAAAGGTATGGGTACATTGGTGGATTGAGAGGAGGATGAATGCGGTGGGAGAGGTTTGCGGTGGTAAGGAAAGATGTGTTTGTAAAACACAACATCTCTGGAGATAGAACTTTTATGTGTATGTAAGTCATAGACTTTGTATCCTTTGTGACCATGGGGATATCCAATAAAGAGACGTGATGTGGGACGTTCAGAAAATTTGTCTTTTGACCAAGGCAAAACAGATGCATAACAAAGACATCCAAACACTCGAAGATGTGAGTAATTGGGTTTGCGGGAAAATAAAAGCTCATATGGACTTTGGCCAGACAAAAGGGGGGTTAGGAGTATAATTAATTAGATACACAGCTGTTAGAATGCATCCCCCAAAAAATTAATCGGTAAATTTGCTTGGAATCGTAAGGCTCTTGCAACATCGAGAATATGTCTATGCTTACGTTCTACAACTCCATTTTGTTGGGGTGTAGAAACACAAGAAAATTGAGTTAAGATCCTATTTGTTGACAATATAACTGAAGTCTATGATTAGTAAATTCAATCTCATTATCACTACGAATGATCTTAACTGGTTTTCCAAATTGTCGAACTGTCATGGCCATGAAGGAAACCAGCCTAGTGTAAACTTCTGATTTAGTTTGCATCAAATAAACCCAAGTAGTTTTGGTGTAATCATCTACAATACTTAAAAAATCATGAGCCCCAGCTAAAGATGGAGTTTGATATGGCCCCCAAACATCACAATGAACTAACTCAAAAGGTTCATGTGTTTTGATAGAACTAACAGGAAAAGAAGGTCGAGCTTTGTTTAGCTCGATGACAAGAGTCACAACATTTATTGAAAGACTTAGAATAAAACGGACCTAAATCCTTGAGAAGAGATAGCTTATCAAAAGATAAGTGTCCAAGACGTTAATACCATAGAGTAATATGCAAATTAGAAGTAATACTGGTTGCTGCTACGGGAATTTTGAGTGCCCGAAAGTAATAAAGACCATCTCGCAATTCACCCATTCCAATTAGCTTCCTTGTGGGTAGGTCCTATAAAACACAGAAGGAAGGAGAAAAATGAGCAAGCAATTTAACGTTTTGGTTAGTTTACTGACAGAAATAAGATTGCAAGAAAATGATGGTATGTGAAGGACATCTTTTAAAGTAATGAGAGAGGTAAGGGGGAAACATCTCCATGTGAGTTTGCTGGCACAAAGGATCCAACAGGGATTTTAATTGGCATGAAATAAGGAATAGTTGTGTGCGAAGGAATGAAGTTTTCTTGAAATGTCATATGGTCAGAGGCACCTGAATCCAAGACCCATTCACTTTCATTGTTGGGTAGAAAAATTGCATTACCAGCAAAGTTGGTTGTACCCACAAAGTTGGCTGTAGAGGCATGACTTTTGTCAAGGTTGAACATAGATATGAGTTGGGCATATTGTTCATTCGTCAATCAGCAATTGGCATGGTACTGTTACCCTCATTTTTCTCCATATGTTGCGTATTGTTAGCTGTCTTTGGCTTTGATGATTTCTTCCCTTTGTCCCACCATTCCGGATAGCCATGTAGTTCAAAACAAGTTTCTTTAGTGTGCCTCGTCTTTTTGCAATGGTCACAAAATAGCTTGGAGAGGTCACAGTTACTTGTAGATTTGCGATTGTTGTTGGATTTGCTGAAACTATTTGTCAAGAATGCTGCCACATAAACAGAAGGCAATCACGAGTCCACTATTAATTGTTATCGCTCTTCTTGGGCTAGCTGTGCATAAACACGAGATAAAGAAGGCAAGGGATCTGTATTCAAGATTTGAGAACGGGCAGTTTTGTATTTTTCATTCAAACCCGATAAAAATTGGTGCACTTTTTCTTTTTCTCTTTCTGCAGCAAGTGCCTTTGCTGAACTGCAGGTACATGCTGGGATTTGTGAATAAGTGCAGAGTTCAACACAAATGCCCTTTAACTTGGTGAAATATGCTGAGACAGTCATTCCCTTTTCAAAGGTATTCATCATCTCAGTTTTTAATTGATGAATTCGAGAAGCATTACCTTGTGAAAACGGTTCATCTAAATCTCTCCATAACTCTTGTGCTCTCACAAAAAATGCCACACTATCATGTAGCATAGGATGAAGAGAATTGAAGATCCAAGAAAGGACCATTGAATTGCATTTGATCCATGCAAACTCTTCTTTTGAATCAGATGGTGGACGAGTAATAGATCCATCTACAAAGCCAAATTTGTTTTTGGCTTGGAGCGCATTACTCATAGCGCGACGCCATATGGGATAATTTTTTTCTTTTAGGAGGCAGGTTACTAATGCTGTCCTTGGGTTGTCAGAAGCATGAAGGATGTATGGTGATGAGGCATCAAGGTTAATTTGGGTAGTATTTGATTGATTGTTACTAATGCTCGAAGAAGTGTCTTCGGCCATGGAAAACTTACTATTGTAAGTGCTCTGATACCATTCCAAAATATAAAAGGAGATTTGTTTCTCTCTTATCTTTCATTACTGATAAATGATATTCTTATATACAAGAAGGAGCTTGAATTAGCTCTTAAATCAAAGAAACTAAAATAGGATACAAATAAATACAGATTAAGCCTTAAATCAAGGACGCTAGATATGGAAAATGAATATTTACAGTTGACTACTGCTAATACAGGTAAATAAAAGAAATCGTATCTGTAGGAGGAGAGATTGAAAAAGTAATTCTAGAGTTGAACAGAACCTATAATGAACTAAAGGAATCAGTATGAGAAAACATTAGATCTAATATCCAATTGGATCTCCAGCACGACTGTCTTTTTTTCACTCAATTAAATCTATCATTAGTCATTACGAAGTATCAGAGACGTACAAGCATCATTCCTACATTTAACCGAACTACATTTCATAAGGGACAACCTAACAAGTTCTACTCATACTTAAAAGTTCCACATTAGCAAGTCAAATCCACAAGGAAAGGAAAAATGGGGCATAAACCTCGCCAACAAAAAAGCCCCAATCACCAAAGCTTTCACATTTTAGAAAATACAAAAGGACCCATTACCGCAATTATCAAAACTCAACCAAACAGCCAAGAAGTTAGGATCTTTATCAATCAAAGGCCTTGAAAGCCATTGCAAATTAGCATTTTTACAGCACCCACAAAACCAGCCAAACACATCGCCTAGGAATATGAATTATAGACCAACAACAAGTACAAACACCAAGTAATGACATATATACATAAACAAACCTCAACAACTCGGTGTCATCAGAGGAGATAGCGTAATCAATAGACCAGAGCTTGAAGTAGACTGCTACACCGAAAATCATTGCCACAAACAGCCCCATAAGTTTCTTCTTCTTCTCACTTACCATTTACCTACTTTCTATATTATCTCTGAAATTCAGGGAGAAGGGATGGTTCTGGCTTCTCCTCTTTGGTTCAGTATCTTCTCCGACTCTCACTATCCACGCAAAGAACAAGCGGTGATCCGGTGTAGTCGAGTCCAATTTACGTTTATCATCTGCGTTTTCACAGTGTTTTTACGTGTATTAGACTTCATTTTGTAAACCTCATCAACGGCTTGGAGCCACTTGATTGATACTCCCACATCGCACCAATGTACCCACCATTGCTTTTATGTTAGTATTTAGATAATTATTATAACAGGAGGTGTGATAAATTGCACAAAGACAATGTTTTTATCCCTTTTGTATTCTTTTTATAAAAACTTAAAAATTTTATTAAAAATTTTATAAATTAAAAATTTTTAATTTAATTTTTAATTTAATTTAATAATCTTTTTTATTAAACATTTAATAATCTTTTTATTAAACATTAAATTTTCCTTTTAAATCATATTTTAAATTTTAAATTTTAATTAATTTTATGATAATTTAATATCGATTGAACTTTTTAATTCTAATTTTTTATGTTATGAAGTTAATTTTTGGTTTAGTTTTTAAAGCAGTACTTTTGATCCAGAAATCTATTGAACATATTTGCAAATATTTAATTTTTCTTAGTTCCGATATTTGTTATTGTTAACCAAAATACTTAAAGTTTTTTTCTTTTTTTATATACTAAAATTGCATTTTATTTAACATATTTTTGAAACGTATATTTTAAAATTAAACGACAAAATAAATATTGACTTAAAAATGGACTAATATTTATTTTTGCATTTCATGCCATGTTTTATTTGTCAATCATTAGGAAAAAGATTTATTTTAATTGTCCAACTTTTACCTAAGTTATACCTAAGTTTTAAAATTAAAAATTTTAAATGAACCTTCGTATTGTTTAATAATACTATATAAATTCATATTTTAATTTAATATACGCTCTCTAAAATTAATTTAAAAGTATCATATGAGACAAAATTTGAACATATCATAAATGTTATTCAAATACTAGAAATTGATAAAAACAAAATATAAAATATTTAAAAAGACAATACTAATTAATAGTTTTTCTTTTTTATAATTCCTCCAAATACTAAAACTAAATTTGATTATTTGGCGTGAAGTATTTACTTAGGGGCCGTTTGGTTCCACTTCTGTTTTTTTGTTGTTGTTTTTTGTTTCTGTTTTTTCCTAAAAAAACAAAAACTTGTTTAATTGAAATTTGTAATTTAAAAACTGGAAATAAAAACCTATTTGGTTGAGATTTCTAATAAAAAACTGAAAACAAAAACGTGTTTGGTTTTATTACCATGTTTCTATTTTTTGCAATTATACTATTACGTGTAATAATTATAATATAATACATAATATTTTTAAACTAATTAATTATCATTATAGCTAAAATTAAATATATGCAAATCAAATATTATTAAAAAATTACACATTAATTGTATAGAATAAAATTACATAAATTAAAGATTATATTAAGTCGTTCTAATCAATAAAATATGTTCATCATAATTACCAAAAAAATTAAATATGTCCATGATGCTATAATTCTTGAAAACATAATAGTACTATCATTTACAAAAAGAAACATAAATTAATTAGAAATAATATAATCACTTTACATTTGTCTAGCAATTTCATCTCGCTTTTAAGATATACTTCGAAGTTGTGCTGAAGTGATATTATACTCCACTTGAGAACTTGCATCTTTATTTTCACTTCCACTAATTTGTTCTTCATTTTCAGCACTACTTTTAAATAATTCATCGTTTTGTCCACACGTTCTAATCTAATCGTGTATAACACAACAAGCAATAACGATGTATTTTGTTTTTTTATATCTTAACTCAGCATGTTTTTAAGTATAGGGAATCTTGCTTTTAAAACGCCAAAACATCTTTCAATAATATTTCTTAATGAAGAATGCCTGTAGTTAAACAATTCCTGTGGACCTCGAGGTCTTCCTCTGCCTCTATAATCTCACAAATGATATCTTCACCTCGATATGGTGAAAGAAATCCAGGCATATTAGTGTAGCCCGAGTCAACCACATAGTACTTACCTAACATAGAAAGAATATAATATTAACAAAAAATATTAAAAATGAATCATAATTACTATGTTTATTTAAAATAATATAATACCTTGTGGAGGCATAGGAAATTGATTTG
>JAOSBM010000005.1:35648787-35663996 GCA_027568955.1 Erythroxylum tenue
AAATACAAACTCTACTTATGTACATATTACTCCAATTCCACTTTAACCATGCACTGTCCATATCCCAAATCCAAAACGCAATCTCCAATACGCAATCTCCGCTTAAGGCACATCTTCAAGATTTATGGTAATTCCCATGTCCAATAAAAATGGCAAAAATAAAGATAGGATATATTTAGAATAAATCCTAACATCAGCAACTTGGTTTCCTGTTTGAACATAAGTTGTCTCAATTTCCCCATTTTGAATTTGTTCACGAGCCGTATGACAATCTAACTCAATATGTTTAGTTCGTTGTGATATATTGGATTTACAACAATATGCATAACTGCTTGATTATCACAAAATAATTTTGCAGGTTTATGATGTTCAACATACAAATCTCGTAACAAGTACCTCAACCAAGTAAGTTCGCAAGTGATAGTTGCTGTAGATCTGTATTTAGCTTTTGCAAAGGATCTAGACACAATTGTTTGTTTTTTTATTTTTCCATGACACAAGAGCTTGACCAAGGAAGATACAATACCCCGTCACTAATCACCGAGTAGTCGAGCATCTAGCCCAATCTGCATCGCAATATCCAATTAATTTTAATTGTCCATGTGATGGAAAGAATAACCCTTGGCCTGGTGCTCCTTTTATATATCGAATAAGACGATATACAACATCAAGATGGTCTTTTTTGGTTGTTGTATGAACTGACTAAGAGTAGAGATAGCATAACTAATTTCTGGCCTGGTTATAGTAAGATAAATTAGCTTCCCTACTAGCTTGCGATAATGAGTTGGATCCTTAAGGAGTTCTCCATCAGTTGGAGTCAGCTTGAGATTTTGCTCCATTGGGAATTTGGCGGGCTTTGCACCAAGCAAGCCAGTTTCTTCTAATATGTTTAAGGAATATTTCCATTGACAAATAGAAATTCCAATGTTAGAACGTGCAACTTCAACCCCAAGAAAAAACTTCAAAGGACCTAGATCTTTAATCCGAAATTTGCTGTTTAAGAACCTTTTAAGGTCATTGATCATCTCTTCACTATTCCCTATGATAATCATGTCATCGACATAAAGTAATATAGCAATGAAAGAGCCACCATGTACTTTAGTGAATAAAGAGTAACATGCCTTTGATTGCTTGAAACCAATTTTGCAAATTGAAGATGAAAATTTGTTGAACCAACTTTATGAAGCTTGTTTGCGGCCGTATAAGGATTTATTAAGTCGAAATACAAGCTACTCCTCCCATCGACGAAATCCAGGTAGGGGTTGCATGTAAACTTCTTCAAAGAGTTCTCCATGAAGAAAAGCATTTTGAACATCCATTTGGTGAAAACTCCAACTTCGAACAACAGCTATGGCCAAAAGACAACGTATAATAATGAGTTCGGCTACCGAGGCAAAGGTTTCTGTATAGTCGATCCCTTCCCATTGCATGAAGCCTTTAACAACGAGGAGAGCCTTATAACGTTTAATCAAGCCATCAGAATTGTATTTAATTTTGAAAACTCATTTGCACCCAATGGCTTTCTGGCCAGGAGGAAGAGAGACCATGGTCCATGTGTTGTTTTCCTCAAGAGCCCGAAGTTCTATCTGCATAGCGTCAACACACTTAACATCTTGACTAGCCTATTCATAGGAGACTGGTTTAACTAAGTGAGAGATAATATTCACAAATGTTCGATGATTGTGAGAAAAGCTTAAGTAAGAAGGATACCGATGGATGGCATATCTTGTACTAGAAGTGGAAGAAGAGGTTATTCCTGGTGTAAGCGATATAGCATGATTGACTTGGTAATCTTGGAGATAAGGTGGGGCTCTAGTAGATCTGCTTGAGCGACGAAGAGGTTGTGGAGTTTGTGAGGATTCTGTGGTAAGTGAGAAGTCGACAGAGGGTGAAAGATTGTTTTGGGTTGGTGAGAGAGGACTAGCGGTGTTGTCTACATTCAGTGTTGAGTGGGTTTGAGTTGTTGGAGATTGAGCGGGAGGGGTTGGTTGCTCATGGAGGAATTGGGTGACTTCATCAAGTGGGATGGGTAAAACTGGGTAATTAGATTGATTTTCTAGGGAAGTGGAGGAAAAAGGAAAAATGTGTTCATGAAAAATGACATCTCGGGAGGTGAAAATTTTCTTTGTATCGAGGTCATATGCTCGATATCCCTTTTGACCAAGAGGATAACCAATAAATATGGAACGACGAGCATGCACATCAAATTTATGCATGGGGTAGAGGTTTGTTACATAACATAAACAACCAAAAACTCGAATATGTGAATAAATGGGTGGCTTTTTGTGTAAGACTTCATAGGGTGACTTATGAGACAATAAAGGTGTAGGTAGGCGATTTATGAGATACCAGGTTGCTTGTATGCTCTCTCCCCAAAATTTTAAAGGTAAATTTGCTTGAAATCGAAGTGCACAAGCCATATTTAAAAGGTGATGATGTTTGCGCTCTACTACTCCATTTTGTTGGGGCATACGAGTGCAAGATTGCTGGAAAAAATGTCATGATCATTACAAAAAAGAATGCATGGATGTGAATTTAGTCCCATTGTCAGATTGAAGAGCTTTAATTTCATATTAAAATTGAGTTTTAACCCATGAAAAGAAATTTTTAAATAAAAATTGTGTCTCTGATTTAAAACTCATAAGGTGAACCCAAGTATAACGAGAAAAATCATCTACAATAGTCAAAAAATATCATGCTCGAATATGAGAATTAACTTTGTAAGGTCCCCAAATATCACAATGAATTAAATCAAAAGGTGATACTGAAGAAATGCAATTATGAGAAAACGGTAAACGTGATTGCTTGGATGAAGGACAAATGTCACAAACATGTTGAGGATCAAAAAAGATTTCTGGAATTTTCTTCGATAATTCTTGAAGAGGAGCAAATGAAGATTGTACTGATCGTTGATGCCAAAGATTGGAAGTGCAATGGACGCTAAATGCAAGGTGTGGATTTTGACTAGGTGTGAGGTAGTACAACCTGTTATATTGCTTGCCCAGGCCAATCGTCTTCTTCTTCCGTCCAATCAGTATCATTGTTTCCGTATGCTTCCTTAGATTTGTATATCGCTGATAGTCTTGAGTTTCCAAGACTAACAACTACTGATGATCACTGAAAATATATGATTAATTGGTGTTATTTCTATGGCTCAAACCTGTAATCTTTTTTTTAAAGACTATTGTATATATCTTTTTATTTAGTTTTGACATCTTATTTATTAATTGGACATATAAGATATTAATTGGAATGAGATTTAAAAAGGTGTGGTTGTTACACTCATAGCTGTGAAAGAATCCTATATAATATTGAGATCTATTCTCTGATAGATTTGCGATATATCACGTTGATAATTGAATTGTATATTGTTGGATTTTTAGGATATAAGATAAAAGTAAGTTGTCTTGCGTGTTTGTGAAAAGTTGGATTTTTGGGATATAAGATAAAGGCAAGTTGTCTTGTGTGTTTGTGAAGGGATTTGGCTGGGAGTATTGTACATGTCTTTATTTGATGGCAGTAGTGTATCCCCTAGGTGTTGAATAAACCGTGCAGTGTGTGTTAATTGGGTTCTAGAAAAATATATAGCTGAAGTGGTGCATGAGTTTGGTGTTGGGAAATATACGTTGGTTTAATTTTTTATTTTCCAGATTTGTTCTTCTGGGATTATGCGTGAAATATACATGGTGTGTGTAGTGTCCCATATGGTTTAATTGGAGTTGTTGAAGCTGGACAATGGGCTTTCGACTGGAAGATAGTTAAGCACTGCATGCACGTTTCTATTGTGTATCGTTGGTTAATTGAGCAGCTGTGGTCTTGTTCTGAAGCTGGCATGAATCAGTCCAACTAGTGGACAATTATTCAGATGTATTTCAGAAAGCTGAAACTATAGGGAAGTCCTTCTTTTATCTCAAGTATATCATTGTTCTATTCTTAGTTGATTAATTACTTGAGTTATTTTTCTTAATTATTGTTTATTAAAAATTGTTTAGAAAAATCGTCTATTGGGGTTAACACGAGTCGGTCGTGATATTGGGTGTGAAAATCTTTCACGAGAAGTGAGGTTGAGAGATAGTGTCAAGGGTTAAGTGGTGTCGGCTCAGTAAAGCCTTGGGTAAATCTATTGTATTTCGGTGAAAGTGATTAAGTCGGATGAGGGCTCCGCAGACGTAGGCAAGATGTGCTGAGTTGCGTTACCAAAATTTTGGTGCTTTTTGTTATTTCGCAGACGTAGGCCAATGCTGTTGGACGGTTCCAATTATCCTGCATAGAAATTACGGATAAGAGTCTTTATTCAGGCACAGGGAACAAGAACATGGAACTTGATGTTACATGGTTGGACACATTCGATGATTAATAATGATAAGGGAGAGACAGTTCTAAAATATCCATCTAAATGGACAAGAGCCGAAGAAGAAAGAGCACTTGGAAACTCACAAGCATTGCATGCAATTTTCAGTGCTATTGATGAAGGACGCTTCTCAATGATATCAGCCTGTGAATCGACTAAAGAAGCATGAGAGACTTTGCAGAATATTCATGAAGGGTCCAAAATTGTGATAACGTCAAAATTACAGAAGTTAGCTGTGAGGTTTGAAGAACTGAAGATGGATGAAAATGAAACTATTGGAGACTTTAATGAAAGATTGCGAGATAAGCGAATCAGGCATATCAACTAGAGAAGAAATATTTCAATATGAAACTAGTCAAGAAGACGTTAAGATCATTACCTCTGAGATTTATTCCAAAAATTGTAGCAATAGAGGAGGCCCACGACATTAATGATCTGTCATTGGAGAAGGTAATTGGAATTCTTATAAATTTCGAAATGAATCTTTTAAGGGGTAAACAAGAAAGAAGCAAAGGATTGACACTACAGGTTGAAACTGGAAAAGGTATGAATGATGTAGAAAATGAATCTGACGAGAATGAGGATATAGAGCTATTAACACGAGAGTTCAGTAAGTGGCTGAAGAGAGTGAAAAAGGACAGACCTAAGTTTAGGCAAAACGACGGGAGTTTATTGAACAACAACTTCAAACAATAAGCTAAAACTCAAAAGGGAGAAAGAAAGATAAAGAGAATTCAATGTCATGAGTGTCAAGGCTTCGGACATGTTCAAGCGAGGTATGTTAACATCTTGAAGAAGAGAAAAGGGAATCCTATATGACACTTGGAGTGATAACGAATCCGGAAGTGAAGAAAAAACTGTGAATAGTGCTGCGTTAGTTACTTTGTACAACAAAAGTCCAGTTACTTGTTTAACAGTAACCGAGAAGGAAGTAATTGAAGACGAAAAAGTGAGTAAATAGGGAAATTTTGGGAAAAACACAGACGATTCAGCTCAAAGCTCAATCTCAGATTATGACAGTGATTATAGTACTTCAGATGATAAAAAGGAAGGTATTTATGAAGCCTATGAGTTAATGTATGGTAAATGGGTCCAAACATGTAAGAACAATAAGAAGTTAAAGGAGGAAAACACTTCCATGAAGAACATCATTCAAGATCTAGAGAAGAAGTTGTTGTCTACATTAGATGAGCTTGGTGAAGCTAGAATGAAATTAGTAAGTACCAAAAAGGGATTGAGAATGTTGAATGGAGACACAAAAAAACTAAAAAAGTTAATGAAAATTGGTAAGGTTAAAAGGGATCTTCAAGGCATTGACTATAACGGTGAGTGCTCTAAAGTGAATGAGGAGAAAAATGATATGTCCAGATCTATCTAAGAAGAAGAAACATTGAGAAAGAATCAAAGATTTGTACACACGTGTCATTTTTGCAGAGTTATCGGGCACATAAGGCCTAGATGCTACAAGATGTTACAAATGATGTTTCAAAGGGGTCAAAATCAAAAATCTAGACTCTCCATTAAATTTCCAACAACAGCCCATGGTACTAAGCACACTTGGATTAAAAAGGGTCAATTACAGATATAAAAATATTGTGAAGGAAAAAAAAAAGAAATTTTCTAGATTTACAATTAGTTACTGCTTGTAAAGAAATTGTTCAGACAAAGGATAAATCAGTTACTTCAGAAGAAGAAATCGATGACAAAGATAATATGATGAGGAATAAGGTCAGGTTTGAATTTCTTCGAGGGGCATAGGAATTGTGTACTTTACATTTTTGAATTATTTTTTGTGTTGTTTAAAAAAAATGAAAAATAAATTTTTTTGTCTTTTTTAGTTCTTTAATTTTTATGTTGCCATTGTCATCTCATCTTTTTAGTAGTTGGCATTGTGACTTCTATTTGGCTCCATCGAAGACTCTTCAGCTCTCTCATCAGTGTGTGTCTCTTTCTCTCTCACTACACTAGCAACACTCATCTTTATTTGCTTGGGTTTATGAATTTGATCAGTCTTATGAAGATGAAATTGAAGTAAGTAATGATATGTTGGCATGTGTATTGACTGGTGGTAAATTGTCATCTTAGCGTGTTTATAATTCTTCCGCTGAACCTACTACTGATTTTTATGTTTCTTTATTCGTTGAGAATGATTGTGTTGAAGGCATTCTTAGTTTTGACAATGTTTTGTCCCAAGGGGGAGACATCATATTGTTTATAGTGAATGTTCCATTCAGGGGGAGATTTCAAGGAATATGCGTGACTATTCGTCATGCTTTTTGGCATCTTTTTGTCCCAAGGGGGAGAATGAAATTGTGCATTTGATGGTTATATGTCTAATTATCTTCTTTAGGGGGAGTTTTGACTATGTGACAAACAATGCCAAAAAGGGGGAGATTGTTAAGATATATTGTATATATCTTTTTATTTAATTTTGGCATCTTATTTATTAATTGGACATATAAGATATTAATTGGAATGGGATTTAAAAAGATGTGGTTGTTATACACTCATAACTGTGGAAGAATCCTACATAATATTGAAGTCTATTCTCTGACAGATTTGTGATACATCACGTTGATAATTGAATTGTTTATTGCTGGATTTTTTAGATAGACGATAAAGGGAAGGTGTCTTGCGTGTTTGTGATTAGCTGGATTTTTGGGACATAAGATAAAGGCAAGTTGTCTTGTGTGTTTGTGAGGGGATTTTGCTAGGAGTATCAGACACGTCTTTATTTGATGGCAGTAGTGTATCCCGTGGGTGTTGAATAAACCGTGCAGTGTGTGTTAATTGAGTTATGAAAAAATATATAGCTGAAGTGGTGCATGAGTTTGGTGTTGGGAAATATACAGTGGTTTAATTTTTGATTTTCCAGACTTGTTCTTCTGGGATTATGCGTGAAATATACATGGTGTGTGTAGTGTCTCATATGGTTTAATTGGAGTTGTTGAAGTTGGACAATGGGCTTTCGACTGGAAGATAGTTGAGCACTGCATGCACGTTTCTGTTGTGTATCGTTGGTTAATTGAGCAGTTGTGGTCTTGTTGTGAAGCTAGCATGAATAAGTCCAACTGGTGGATAATTATTTAGATGTATTTCAAGAAGCTGAAACTATAGGGAAGTCCTTTTATCTTAAGTATATCATTGTTATGTTCTTAGTTGATTAATTACTTGAGTTATTTTTCTTAATTATCGTTTATTAAAAGTTATTTAGAAAAATCCTCTGTTGAGGTTAACATGAGTCGGTCATATTATTAGGTGTGAAAATCTTTTATAAGACGTGAGGTTGAAAGTTAGTGTCAAGGGTTGAGTGGTGTCAGCAATAGGCAAGATGTGCAGAATTGCGTTACTAAATTTCTGGTGCTTTTTATTATTTCGCTTTTGATTGCTTTTGTTTTTGTTTACGCTAGAGATGTCTACGGTAAAATTAGAAAGTTTGCGAAACTATTATCACTTTCGGTTTTTCATTTTTTATTATAAAGAAAATAATTTTATCAATTGTTCCAAAATTCTATATGAGTAACTTACTCTTTTCTGTGATTGAACCAGAACCAGTTTCTTTGACTTGAACCATTTGAACCTTTTATTGACTGTGGTCAGTGAGAACAGAAAGTTTTAGCCAAATGAAAACTATTGAAAGACGTTTTCACCTGTTCCTAGAATTTAACGGCCATGCTCAACACTTCAGCCTTCTCGAGAGCTTCCTTATAACTTAAATCTCAACAATTTGCATTAGTGATGGTTAATATAAGAAAGTCCCTGTAACTCTAGTAAATGCATTACGTTGTGGATAAAAGGTAAAGATCTATCATCATATTTGGAATGAAGACACAGATTTTGTATGTAAGAAAGTTTTCTAGTAATTGTCCCAAAGTAATGATTAAATTCGTGAGATTCAATTATCAACTAGTACGTAATCTTACCCTTAATTCGTAAAGAGGCTATTTTCAAATATGTTAGTATAATCTATGAACATGAAGAGGAGCTTACTTAAATGTCATAAGAAACATTATGCTTCTTATGCTTTATGAAGATCCTTTCATCCCATAAATGCTAAAGGCCAAAACTTAATAAATCTCTGAAAACAGAGGCATTTAAAACGTTGAAAAAAAGTGGCCAACCAAAACTTTCTTTGTACTAACTCCATTTTAACATAAAATGAGGGATGATGCATCTATTTTGCCACACCTTATCAATAAGGCGCATAAGAAAAGCATTCCCAATTTACAATACAGTGGACAAACCGACCAAACAAAGTATGAAGAAGACAAGTAGTGTTCACGTTCAATTGACCTACTTCCATGATATATCAGTGCCTTCCACGTGGGTTAATAGCATCCAGAATTCCTACCTATCCTCCCAATTCTCTGATTTTTCTACTTGGAACATTATGATAATGACGGGATTAATGTAACCCACGTTAAGTTTTGTTTTACCGCAATGATTGGTGGCGGCCTTGGGGACCAGTCTTCGTGGAAGGATAAGAGTGGTTGAGAGGCTTGGCGGAGATGGTAGTGTTGGACTGAGTTGGATGGACGGTGGCTGTGTGATGAATGACTGCTTTTAGTCGGTTTGGTCACGCAATAACAAGTCACTGATTGCCAAAGCCATCTGATTTGACACCACTATGATGGAAGACCTGTGGGCCCAATGACCAGTAGTCTAATACACGTGGCAATTTAATGGCCTCATATGATCTTCCAAAACCAGAACGTCGTCGCATATGTCTTGCTTTGATGGCTTTGCGTCAATGCCAACTTGCCAAGTGTGGGTAGAAAAAACACGTGAAGATCTTAGCTACCGGAGGCAACGTTCAAATCAAATCTTCTATTTTATTAACTTATTCTTTTAATATGACATAATTTGCATAAAACGACGACGTAGTAAAGCAGAAACATGGTTAAAATAGACTTAGAGGATTTTCACGTCAAATCCTCTTTTTCAATTACACTATTTTAACTCTATTTTATTAAATCTTATATATATATTTACGTAAGATTTATATAATGTATGAATGATATTTAATAAAACATAATAAAAATATTATAACTTAAACAAGAGATCGGATCTCAAAGATTTAATGCGTGGTGGAAAGAACTTGGAGGTGACTCATGGATCCAAAATCCAAAAGGCCATATTATTTTATTGTATTAATTTTTTATAAAAATAAATATTTTTTAATATTTGGGATAATTGAACACTCACTCACTAACACTATCACATGAACATATTTTCTATTTTCATTAATCAAATTTTAATATGTTAATCAAATTTTATTTACATATTTTCATATATCACGCAAATACGTGAAAAAATTATGATTAGAACACCTTATATAAAAATTAAATAAATCATGATTAGAACACCTTATCGAAATAGAGGATCTCGTTCCCTCACTTGGAATATATAAATAAGCCCCCTAGCAATGGGAGGTCTACGATCGCGCAACATAGTTACTAAAAGTACCTTCTGTTGTATTCTATCTACTAACCTATGGCGAAGGACATTGAAGTTGGCGGAGGTGAAAACATTGGCAAGGACTACCACGATCCACCACCGTCTCCGTTGATCGATCCTGAGGAGCTCACCAAGTGGTCCTTTTACAGGGCTGCCATTGCCGAGTTCATTGCAACCTTATTGTTTTTGTACATCACGGTCTTGACTGTGATCGGTTACAAAAGCCAAACTGACCCCGCCAAGAACACCGATGGATGTGGCGGTGTTGGCATTCTTGGCATCGCTTGGGCCTTCGGTGGCATGATTTTTGTTCTCGTTTATTGCACTGCGGGAATTTCAGGTCTGTGCTTAGCGCCTATAAAGCCACGTTCTTGTCATTCTTGGAAGTGCAAGTAAAGGTTTTAGATTTAAGATGTTAAGAACAAATGCTGATTTGGGTGTTAAATATTTTCTTGATTTGTAGGTGGCCATATTAATCCTGCTGTGACTTTCGGGTTGTTTCTGGCGAGGAAGGTATCTTTGATACGAGCCATAGTGTACATGGTGGCGCAATGCTTGGGGGCTATATGTGGATGTGGACTGGTCAAAGCGTTCCAAAAGGCTTATTACAATAGATACGGTGGTGGAGCCAACGAGCTCTCTGATGGTTATAGTAAAGGCACTGGATTGGGGGCCGAGATCATTGGTACTTTCGTTCTTGTGTATACCGTTTTCTCTGCCACTGATCCCAAAAGAAATGCCAGAGACTCTCACGTTCCTGTAAGTGCTGAGCTCTATCGGACTAAACCTCACGCTTTTAATGTATTGAATATGAACTTCTACCTCCAAAACTAATTTCTTCCGTACCTTAATTATGATAGGTCTTGGCACCACTTCCAATTGGATTCGCCGTGTTCATGGTTCACTTGGCCACTATTCCAGTCACTGGCACAGGTATCAACCCAGCCAGAAGCTTTGGAGCTGCAGTGATGTACAACCAAGACAAGGCATGGGATGATCATGTATGTATATATTCTTGACATAGAGTTCTGTTTCACTACTACTTTTCCTTTTTTTTTTTTTTAATGTGCTGAAACTTTTTTATGCAATTTCAGTGGATCTTCTGGGTTGGACCTTTCATCGGTGCTGCTATTGCTGCTCTCTATCACCAGTATGTCTTGAGAGCAGGAGCTGTCAAGGCTCTTTCGTCCTTCAGAAGCAACTCCAACATGTAATTCAAGAGCTATATCGCATATGATCTAAGCCTTGTCAATTTGTACATTATGTGATGATGGATGAGATGCCAATTTGTGTCGCCTTGTTGTGTGTGTGGGCACTGTTTTTTTACTGTGCTCAATAGTGTCGTCCGCTATGTTTTCATCTTCCAATTTCGCATAATTATGTAATGATCATCATGTTGTGAAATTATCTTGATCACATGGTCTCACTTATTTTGAACTAGTATAAATGCTGAAGCCAAGAACACTTTCTGAAAATTGAGAGAGAACTAAAATCTTCCAAATCTACTGAAATTCCATTGCAGTTGTACATGAAGGAATCGCAAGTTCATGCCAATTTAGAGCAGTGAAAACGGAGGAAAGAACGGGGGAGGTTTAAACAGAAGTGAAATAGAAAAAGGAAAGAAAAGGAAAATTATGTAATGGAAATATATAGAAAATAAAATCATGAACACTAACAACAAAGAGATAACAGAAAACATAACCTAAACAATCTTACAAGCATGTTCTGTCGGTGCCTAAAATCTGAGTTTTTCAATGTAGTCGTCAAAATTATTCACTTGAAGGTTGCCAATTCCGCGGTCGCACATTTGTGAAGAACCATTTAGCACAGCTGGAACTTGCATATAGGACTGCATTGTTGGTCTGTAGTACATTTCTGGGCTTAATGCTAATTTGTTAAACAGAGATGAAGCTTCGGGCATGGAAGCATATGGATCAGAGTAGCTGTAGTCGTTTGGCGTGAACCAGACATTGTTATTAGTCACGCCGTTATATGGGATATAGTTTTCAGAATGCACAAGCAGTCTCAGGATTGCATTGTCCACATGACTTTCGCTAATCGCCAACTTGCGGTGCACGGCTGGAAGGTCGTAGGAATAGGAAGTAACAGCCTGCATGTCAACATCGAAATCAATGTTCTTTTGGTGCATGGAATAAGCTGAATTGGGATTCAACAGCATCGATTGATTGATCAGACTTGGTCCGGCATTATTCGGTCCCGAGTAAGAAAATCCAGAGTTGTTTTCCATCTCTGAAAGTCTCCTTTCTGCAACTTCAAGTTTAGCAGCAACAGTCTTTTCAAGCGAATAGAGTTGATCATAAGATAAAAACCTTAGCTGACTGCAACAATTGGAAAACTTTGTTTCCACAATTGCCTTCTGAATCTTTGCTATTTCGCAGTCCACTTTGTTCTTGCGACTCACGAAATAATCAGACAAATCTTGATTCTTCTTTGACCTTAGCTTAGGACCACCTTTCCTGTACATATTGATTATGCGCTTTACCTCATCAGAGTTTACAGGCCAAGCTTCCATCTCACAAGAACGATGGTCGAGTTTTGGACCAAAGATTATGACACAAACATCTACGTTGCATAGTATCTTTAACTCTTCAACCTTCTTAATCAACCCTTTTTTTCTCTTTTGAAATGTGATCATACGAGACTTTTCATTGGAGATGAGTTCCGAGTTCAGTTTCCTGCGACCCATCTAACTACAGAATATATGAAACATACGTCAGGAAATATGGTTAAAAAAAAAGCTGCAATGCAAAAAAGCTGCATACCTGGTCGTCTACTGGCTTTTCTTTGTAACTAGGGCAAACTACAATAGTACTGCATGTATATTTTCTTTACCTTTTATAGCTAGAGATTGAGATCTCCTACATTCAAAAGGGCCATGATCATTCAAGATTTTAGTTCTTTGGAGAATCTAAGGAATTATTTAGTTAATTTTAAGGAAATTATAGGATCTTAAATGTTCCTCATTTACAGGAGTAATCATTACAGGTCTACCTAGTTTATAGGCATTGTAAGTATCCAATTAGTAAAATTCTTATTTTCCTATAATTCATAGTTTTCGATTTTCCCAATTTCAGAAATTAAAACAACGATATAGAAAACAATGGGATTTCCTTGTTCATTTAGACCAGGAATTATGTCTTTTATTAGTGAAATTCGTAAATTTCCATAATTAAGGTCTCCTAATTATGGATTTTTCCATAAAGTAAACGGTGAAATCGAAATGAATTGAGATTTCCTACATTTTGATTGGGTATTATAAGTGAGAAAACATATTCCTTATATGTTCAAAATCAAACGCTGAAAATAGAAACCAAGGAAGTGAGTAGCCTAAAGAGCATAGAATTAGCGCTGACAAATGTGCCCAGCTTTTGAACCAGGTGAAATAGGTTACAGGCTGAGATTATTCAGTCTACATCTGTCTAATATTATAGTATTTTATTATATTCAATAAATCTTAGCTATTTATTTATGTGAGTTTTGCATGAGCCTCGTGTAGGTCCTGCAAAATAAATGGTTGAGATTTCATAAGACAGAATAAGACAGAGTAATATTGGACAGAGGATCTCAACTCGAGATTATTTGATCCGACGGAGTTAAGCGTTATGTCGAGTTGGGATAGTTGTGGCTCAACGGAAAGGTATAAAATAATATCAATTGTAAAAAATAACGTAATTTTTAATTTTTTTTAAAAAACATAAAATTAGGCTGGGTTAAGATAGGAGCGACCTAGCTCGACCTATCTCATTGTCACTCCTACTTAGAATTATAATTCGGTCATGAAAAGAATGAATAGACAAAAGTCTAAATTGATTGAAATTCGAATTTTGAATTCAGGTTCAAGAGGATCCACCGTCATAAGTTGAGTTCTATACTCACAATACTGGGTCTTATTAAATATAAAAATTAAAATTCCATGTTATCAGATAATTGACGAAAATTTAGTTAATTTAAGAATTTTGTCGAGTTGAAAAATTAAATTTAATAAAATTTAAAATATTATAATTCTTTTTAAACAATATGAAACGCTAGAATTTGACGCGTATTTTGATTTTTTAAAATACCTTATTGTTAAAAAAAACCTTTTACCTATAAAAACATCCATATACAATACATAATACATTATGGTGAAATAAACTATTATTTTATTAAAAATTAGCACATTTTATAAAAAATAAAATATGATATAAAAGTATATATATATATATATTTACAAGAAATTTAACATATTTATTAAATGTATATCATTATGATAAAGTTATTGTAACTATACTCTTATGTATTATAAAAAAAAAGCGACTTTAAGTTTAAACTTGTAAAATATTGAATTTAATGTTACAATTAAAATATCAAGTACAAGTAAAAAATTAATATCTATATTTGAGAATTGAAATTGACTTCAAATCTTCACGTATTTTAATGATTATTGTTTAATTATTATCTATGACTTTTACAATTGATATTTTTGATACATATTTTCAAAATTATATATCATAATTATTATCTGATTATTGGCATTTTATATTGTTATTAATTATAAGTTATAAAATAGTAATTAGTATTAATCTAGGTTCTAATATTTTTTGGAAGGGATGGTAAAAAAAAGTTAATAGAAAATTTGAATTAAAATAGTTACAACTTATTTTTGTATGTTATTAAATTTGTGAAAAGTTAAAATATTGCAGTTTGAAATTATAATATAAATTTTAGATTTAAATATCAATATTAAAATAATTAATTTTACTTAAATACACTTGTTTTTCTTAAATTACAGATTCAATAGTGAATTGATGCAATTGAACATCTTATTAAATGTCAATGTTCATGAATTCCCTTATTTTTCCAAATTGAAAGGACATGTGCAAACTTAAGTTCCATAACTTTGTTTTTAAATAAAATAAAATAAATAATAGTTGCCAATTTCCACAAAGGGGAAAACATTCATCAAACTAAGCAAATTTGGAAATTAGGTTAATTTTGACCTAATAATAAAATTCAAAGTTTACAATTCTTTAGCAATCTTGCATTTATTTAAGCACTCAAATATACTCATTTAAGCAATGAAATATATTCATATTCTTGCATTTTTTGAACCACTCAAATATACTACTAAATGCTCCAAGTGGAAATAAGGGTAGAGACACTTATATTCTATACTATGTACTACACCCTATTTCATCCAAAGAGGATAGAAGATTACCTACAATCATGCAACATTCAATTCAATGTGTATTTTCACAAAATAATTAGATAACTGTTTTTAGTTCATCAAATAAACCAACAACAACATTCTAGTGATAGTCCCAATGATATGCGAGGTTTAGAGACGTTCAGAAATATGCGACCTTACCCTTAATTAGTTGAGAGGCTATTTTCGATAGAC
>JAOSBM010000005.1:35665461-35678062 GCA_027568955.1 Erythroxylum tenue
ACCAGTGGCATGGTAATAATTCCATTTTTGTTTGAGTAAAATAGAGAAGTGTCTGACCTTGAATTGTGAAACTCCCACTGAAACAATCACAAATGTCATCTAAATAGACCAGTGGCATGGTAATAATTCCATTTTTGTTTGAGTAAAATAGAGAAGTGTCTGACCTTGAATTGTGAAACTCCCATTGAAACAGTGCACACTTTAGTTTATGAAATCAAGCCCTAGGAGCTTGTTTCAATCCATAGAGAGCCTTTTTTAGCTTGCAGACATGATGAGGTTGTGTTTTGCTTTCGAATCCTTATGGCTGGATTATGTAGGCAGTTTCATGTAGCTCTCCATGTAGAAAGGCATTATTGATATCACCTTGCTGAATCTCCCAGTGATGGGAGACAACAAGTGATAACATTACTCTTATGGTTGAGGCTTTCACAACTGGGCTGAAGGTTTCTGAAAAGTCAATGCTAGGGGTTTGATTAAACCCTTTGGCAACAAATCTGACTTTGTGTTTAGAGATAGTCCCATCAGTATTGTATTTGGTCCAAAATATCCATTTTATACCAATAATATGCATGGTAGGTTCATAGGGAACAAGTGTCCAAGTTTGGTTCTGTTGGAGTGCATAAAATTCATCTTGCATAGCTTGTAACCATGTAGGGTTATTTAGAGCTTCAGGAATTGTTCTAGGTTCAGTCTGTGGGCTTAAGGTTAGGGCAAAGGAATAATGTTTTGGTTTGAAAATTTCACTTTTGGATCGGGTTTGCATAGGATGAACATTTTGCATGTGTGGAACTGAAGAGTTTGGTTCCGTATGTGATGTGGTTGATGGAGTGATGGTAGGTAAGGTATTTTGTGAAGATGTAAAATGTGATGGGGAGTAGCGATTTTGAGAGCTTACCTGTCTGTCGAGGGATTCAGCTGAGTAAGAGCATTTTGCTGAAGGAGAGTGATCCGAAATGGTCCCTGATGAAGATGTATTGATTGGAGTTGAGGTTAGAGTAAAGGTAGGTGAACTTGATGAGGCTATAGGATGGTTTAAATGTGAGGGAAAAAGTTAAGGAAAAGGAATTTCTGTCTCATTGAATTCAACATAATGAGATATTATGATTTTACCTTCATTAGTCAAACACTTGTAGCCTTGATGCATTGAGCTATATCCAAGAAAAACACATTTAGTGGTGTGAAATCCTAATTTGTGATGAGAGTAATATCTGAGATAAGGAAAACAACTACAACCAAAGGTTTTGAGGTTAAGATAGTTCGGTGGTTTGTTATGTAATTTTTCAAAAGGTGAGAGGTTGTTCAGTCTAGGAGATGGTAGATTGTTGATCAACTGTGTGAAAGGCTTCTAACCAATAGGTGAGTGGCATATGAGCATGAGATAAAAGGGTGAGTCCCATTTTAGTAATATGTTTGTGTTTCCTTTCGAAAACCCCATTCTGTTGATAAGTATAAGGACAACTGAATCTTGGTTGTATTCCATGTTTTATAAGGTAGGGTAAGAGAGCTTTATGTTCACCTCCCATGTTAGTGTGTAGAGCTTTGATCTTTCTGTTCAATTGAAGTTCAACATTGGTTTTGAATTTCATAAAAACAGATAGGGTATCAGATTTTAGTTTTAGGGGATAAAACCAAGTGAATCTGGTATAGGAATCAACAAAAATAAGATAGTATCTATGTCCTTCGATAGATAGATATGGAGAAGGTCCCTAAATATCTGAATATATGATTTCCAAGGGATTTTGAGCAGTAATTTCATAAGTTTGAAATGGTAACTAATGTAGTTTTCCTTCCTTACAAGCACCACAATGAGACAGATTTTTGAGACTAAAGTTGAATTTCATTGAACTTAGGATTTGTTTGAAGATATGTTTAGAAGGATGTCCTAGCTTGGCATGTCAGACATTTACATTTTTTTGTGCTATATTAGCCTCACAGTGAGTGTCTAGAGAAGAAACTTGATATGAAGGGTTGCCTTGGTTAGTTTGATGTTGTCGAATTGTTTAGTGGTTTTGAGGCTATAGAGCCCATCTTGAAGCACTCCCTTGAGCAAAATCTTCCCTGTTGCTTTGTCCTTAAACATACAATTTTCGTTAGTAAACTCAACAAAAATGCTGTTGTCTTTAGTGAGTTTAGAGATGCTGAGTAAATTTTTGGTTATGCTAGGAACATGCAGAATTTGTCTTAGTGCAAGGAGTGGGTGTTTATTGTCTAGAAAGTGTATGTGAGATGAGCCAATGTTAGCAATAGGAAGAGAGTTACTATTGCCAACAGCAAGTTGATCCTTTCCATCATATTCTGAACTTATTGACAAGTTGAGATCTGTTGTGACATGATTTGTAGCCCCACTGTCTATGAACCATGTACTGTTGTTAACTGTTTCAGACGAAAGATTTATGAGCTGATTTTGAGCCAAATAGGTGTGAGGATAGTTTTGAGCATTATTCTGTGTGACTGTATTCTGTTTCTATGATTGAGAGATGTTACCTTGCCACGAAACATCAAACCTTTTGTGACATTTTAGTGCTCATGTTCTAGTTTGTGACATAGTTAGCAGAAAACTTTGTTTCCACTCCATCTGCCTCCTCTGCCTCGATTTCCTCTTCCTTTAAATCCATTTCTTCCTCAATAGTTGGTGGTTACATAGTTGGCAATGGATGATGAGATTTCCAGTTGATTGATTGTATTTAGCTGCTCTATTCTTGTTTCATGCATCATAAGAGAGTATCGCACTTCTTATAATGTTGAATTTTTCATGAAATGTATTAAATAAACCACAACAGGGTCATATTCACGACCAAGGCCGTTTAAGGCACTTAATATTAATTCATACTCACTGATTGCATGTCTCGCTACTTGAAGTGAAACTCCAGTAATTTTGACTTTTTGCATGTATTCTGATATAGTATGTGAGCCCCTTTTAAGAGTTGAGAGTTGATGCTTTAGTTGAAGAACTCTAATCATAGATGTTTGAGCATAAAGATTTTCCAGAATCTGCCATACTTGATAGGATGAACTTGAGTGATTTACTTGTACTATTACCTCTTCTCCAATGGTTGAAAATAGCCAGTATATCAGCAGTTGGTCTATCCTTCTCCATGGTTTGTATTCTTCATTTTCAATTACCTGATTTGTTTCTGTAGTTATGAACTGAGGAGGAGGTGCTGATTTGATGAAGTTTTCGAGCTTAAGGGCTCTTATGGCTGCAAGGATTTGGGCAAAGTTTTGCCTATCAAGTTTGATGGGCAGATTAAAATTTAAGGTTTTTGCTATAGCTGAAAAGTCAAGAGAGTGTGATGTAACATTTTGGGTGGTGGCAGATGACCCAAAATTTTCTTCCATTTTGACGTTTGTCAATGGAGCTCTGATACCATGTAAGAGAAGGTATTTTACATAGCACTTTTCAGTTAGTTTAGTATTATTGCTTAGACTTGTAATTATACACATGTTGAATTGATCTGTGTCATACATTGTTAGAGAGTATAGAATAAAAATGAAGGGTAGAGATTTATTTTGTTACAACAGATTGTACTAGTCCAGCTAGTTATTAGTAAATGTCCAATCTACCCTTAATGCTTTATGCGTTGTTTGTAGCTTGGCAGAGTCACGTGAATGTTATATGATGCATTTCTCCCTCTTCTCTCAAATCTTCTTCTCTAACATGTACAATAAGAACAGGGATAAAATAAGAGCGCTATACCAGTCTTTGGCAAAGAGAGAACGGATAAGCTGATGTATATTTCCGCCATAGCTCACCCTACGACTGATCCTAAAAGACAATATTGTCTTAATTGTAATTCAATATATTATCAAAAACACATGTAAGCTTAGGTAATTCCAACTTTAGTAGAGATTTTGAAAAGGATACTTAATCCATCAAATAGAGTCGTCATACTTAATTTCTTCATTTGAGTTAGAAACTTCATGAATTTTGCATCCTTAAAATTTAATACCTCTTATTCCATTAACTCCATCTGATCTCATACAACTTTCCTTTTAGTTAATTTTTTTAAAAAGCTTTCCTTTTAGTCTATTTGGTTGATATCTCAATTACAAGTTCTTCATTCACCTTCATTATCTCTTTTATCAATGACCTTAACATCGTTTACTCGATTAAAATCTTAGATCATGTTCATTATTTTCTTGGCATCGAAGTTACACCCACACGCATCATCTTTCTACTTACCTAACTCAATAGATAAGAGACCTTCTTCATTGCATATAAAAATCTTAGATCATGTTCATTATTTTCTTGGCATCGAAATTACACCCACACCTAACATCTTTCTACTTACCTAACTCAATATACAAGAGACCTTCTACTTACCTAACTCAATATACAAGAGACCTTCTTCATTGCACATACCTTGACAATTCCAAACCTACTAACAATATGATTATCCCCACCCTCCCTCTGTCTAAAAACTATGGTCATCCTCTTGCTGATCCACTGAATATTACAACACTGTAGGTGTCCCTTAATATGTTTATTTTACTCACCCTCACATCCAAGTTGCAATAAACAAAGTTTCCCAATTTTTTTATTGTCCTACTAATATTCATCAAGCCATTGTTAAACAGATTTCCACTATATCTTATATCAACTCCTTCCCATAATCTCCTACTTACCATACAAGCCTATCATGAACACTAACTAGACTAGTTATCCTCCTATTATCTTTCTATCTCTAGTTGGGGTGTTTGGTTAAAGGGTATGAGAATAAATCAATAGGAAAGGAATGAATAGAAATTGTTGGCTATTTATTATGATTGATTGAATAGTTTTTTCATACCCCAACTTTAGGTAATAGTCCATACCCTCCATGTGTGGGAGGAATGGTTTTGATTCCTGCAAACACTAATATTTTTTAATTTTTAATTAAATATAATTAAAATGTAATTAATTAAGATATAATTAATTAATTAAGATAAAATCTAATTAATTAATTAAAATCTAATTAATTAAGATGTAATTAATTAAAATATTAAAATGTAATGTAATTAGTTAAAATATAATCAATTACTTAATTAAAATATAATTAATTAATTACTTAAAATATAATATCATTTGCATTATTAGAGGAACGTAAATTGTATTAAACTATGTTACTTGATTTTACTATAGCAATGGAATGGTGAATATTATGGTTACGTCGATGAATTGTACAATATTGTGGATAATTAAACTATATTTTGAGGCTATTATGAAACTAATGATATGTTGATGCAAGAAAATACTGGAGTATTTTTTTCCAAGAGCTATTGGAAAGGAAATATCGCAATATAATTGATTTTAAACATTATGTCATTATAAATAAGGTGCATAAATTTAATATAATCAATTAAAATATATTTAAAATTTGATATATAACAAAATTTTATTTCTCAACATTTTTAACAAACCAACCACCATCAATGATAATGGTAATTATTCTTTCATTTTAACCAACCATCATAATTATAATGATTATATCTATTTTCATTCTTCGTTATATTCATTTGCATTCTCATTCTCATTGTCTTCTATGAACCAAGCGTCCCAAATGTATCTTCCTTAATTTTAGTCTTATTTCTTAAGATGTCAAGGAATAATCTACTATTGTCATGTCTAGCAATGAAGCCGAAAACAAGAGTATTGCTTTTGTCGTTGCTAAAATAAGTTGGCTCACCTCTTTTCTTAATGAGATAGATATGTCTCACATCAAACTTACTCTATAATAATGCGATAATTTGATGCAACCTTAGATCCAATTTCTCATGTTCGTATAAAACATATCAAGATTGAGATTGAGATTGATTTTATTTGAGTTTTGGTCGTTAAAAAGACTCTTCATCAAATATATTTTTTCTTAAGACCAAATTGTTGACTAAAAACCCTTAGTTTCGTCAACTTTTCACATAAGCTCCCTATTACAACTACTCATAAGTTTGAGAGGGATTGATGAAGTAGACGAAAGTAAGGTTTTTATGTGTTATATAGAAACATATAATTAGAATTTTATGAAAATTTTATGTGTTATATATTTATATGGATAGTTTTTATTTTATCCTATCTTGTACATCTTATCTATTTATCTACGATGTATGTATAAAGACTATACGTCTTTGATATCTTTTATCAATGAGAATTATACTTTACTCATTACACTCATTACAAACGTATTTCTTCAAATATATTGAGTAAAACCATTACTAATTACTTCATTAAGACTGAAGAGGCTATGCCCATCCTACTAGTTCGTTTCCAAGCTCGCTCACATCCAAGAGTTCAGATTTTTTGTCCAATTTTATGGTGTCTTATTGTGTCTAGTGAATCATAACCATTCATTTATGCGGACCCCATGTTAATTTATGTGGGGCCTACATGAGACCCGTATAAATTAATGACTAAGATTTACTTGACACAATAAGACACCATAAAACTGGACAGAGAATCTTGTTCCCACATCCAAGGCCTCAATGCCCACCTCTTAACCTCCATCCAGTGCCTTGCCTCTCTCTTTCCTAGAATTTTGAGGTTTGGTTGGTCTCCAGACACGTACCAATTTGTAATCATTGTGAGAAGATACCGTCTTATTGCAAATGTTTGAACAATCTTCGATCTGCTTAATTCATTAAAGACATTGTAATTACATAGTTACCTTCATCAGATTAAGATGTGGTCTTTATTAGAACAGCGATTGTGAGTGAAGATTGTGACAATCTCTTGGCGAGACTAGTAATAACGTGTCGTCCAATCTACAAAACAGGACTCGTGCGTTTTGACCTTTCTCTTGGCACTTTGTGTACAATAAGAGTTAGGCAGATAAAAGGGACAAAGAACTGAACTATTACTCTAAGAGATAGTATCGAATTCGAGGGTTTGTTTTTATCTAACTCGAGAATTGTCCGGATCTGATTCCCTTACGAACAATGAACAGCATAAACCTAAGGATCGTGGTTAATAAATTCTGTTGTGCACGTAGCTTTCATTGAATTGAGTCAATTGACTTCAACCCTTTTGCGTCGTGGGGTCATTATACGACTATTAATTCCAAATTTGTTCTTTGTTTATGGAATTGTGATTGGAATTGAAATTTTGGGTTTAAACTTGTGATTTGTTAAAGGGTATTGCTGTGTTTTAATTACTGATCAATAAACAGCACAGGACAGGCCATCGAATGAGAAAGAAAAATGAGCAGAGGGGCAAGAAGACAAATGTTCCGGTTCTGAATTAAGTAGGTACAGAGGCAAATCCAGAGTAAATTACGCATGTCTCTATCTTCTTCCACGACACACCACATGCTAAATCAGTGTCACCTTAACCACTGGGACCTCATCTCCATCCCCATCCTCATCCATCAGCTTCCTTCATCAACCATCTCTTCTGGAGTCCTATAATGCACCGCGGTGTTATTTATCAGCCTGCAACTACGACTGATCATCATATCATTATTCAATCTGCTTAAGTGAAATTCTTTGTGGAAAGGGTCTTCTTCTTTTTATTTAAAAAAGAAGTGATTGTCTATTTTTATTTTAACAAATTGATTATCTCATGATATCCTCAATCAATAAGACGTATATTAGCAACAATAAAAAGGAAAAGGACGACAAGTCAGTTGCAATTTGCAAATGATCAGTAGGACCCCAAGTCCTAACCACGTTAGGCTGTTTAAAGACCCTAAATGCAGGAGGATCCTGAGGAACCGAGGAAAGGGTCCCATTAAGATTATGTGACAACAGGCTTGTAAGATAGGATATTTGTAAACTTGTAAGGATTAGGACATGACCCACTTGAGCAGTTTGTTGTTTTGAGAATCACACAGTGACAATAGTGTGAAGGAATTGGCCGTGGCAGTGACTACAACTGGGTACATTAGTCCTTCCTAGTTTTGGCTCCTTTAAAGAATCAAACAAGCAGACAGCTAACCAAACCGCTCACGTGCCTCTGTACAAAACGTTTTGCCGGGCTTCTCCCACAGAAACATGCCCTCGTAATTAATCAGGTCTAGAGTTTTTACCTTTTTTCACTCATGTAAAAGGTGTATAACATTAGTCAAAGAAGAAAAGATCATAATTAAAAAACAGTTAACGTTCGAACAAAAGTAGATTCATGTTTTGTTTGGTGATGGAAAACTTGAGAAAGAACCAAATACCAGAACTGTTGTTAACAGAGTTGCCTGAAGTACTAAAAACCCTGTACCCATATATTCTGTAACTTGTGAAGGGATACAAAAGGACAACAGACACTTAACTTCACTCGCGGTAAAACTTAGAGAACAGTTTTTTAAAGATTTTACATGCCTCTAACAGTTAACTGTAAAAATGGCGACTCCCATGTTCTGCCATCGTCAGCTACACAACCTCACAACATCTTCTTAGTAAGTTATACACCCTACTCAGTCAGCAACCAACAATAATCTCTGTGATAGGCCTTTTATGAAGTTGCCAGTGTGATCAAATATCAGTACATTGCTGCACATCTAAATGATGCGGTTTTTCCTGACAAGATTGTTTCTTTTCATTCTTTGTTGTATAGGTGCAAATGGGTTTGGATCTATGGGGACAATATCTGCAGCATTTGGCGAAAAGGGCTTTTTCTGCGCCATTGACGCAAGTGGGAATCAAGACGTTATATGTTGGACGAAGAACACCACGTTGCCGGAGTCGTCATCGTCGGCGGCGGACTCTGCATCTTCCGGTCGGTCTGCTTACTTTAGCAACATAGGTGCTATGGCGGCTCTATCCGGTGGAGAAGGGTTTATGTGTGGTATTTTATCGAACAATTCGCGAGCGTTCTGTTGGAGCTCGATTTACTCTGGTTTAAATCTCGCTCCTGTGATTTATCAAACCACTGCTTACTCGTATATAGCAGCAGGGAAGAATCACGTTTGTGCTATTAGGGGATCTTACTATTCTGATCACCACTCGGGTACTACTGATTGTTGGGGTATTGTTAAGGGTTCTAATGATAGTTTGACTGCTACAGAGAGTAGTGACTTCTATGATCAGTCTATTAGTAACCTTGTATTTAATCAAGTTGTTTCTGGAGAAGGGTTTAGTTGTGGTGGGGTTAGAGAAGGAGGAATTTCTTGTTGGGGACCAGGGTCAGCTAGTTTGGGAGTCTCAAGCGTCTCTAAGAATTATGAGGCTTTAACTTCAGGTAGGACTTCTGTTTGTGGGATATTGGAGGATTCTAAGGAGACTGAATGCTGGGGAAGTGGTAATCACTCATTTTCTCACCCTCCAATTGGGACCAAGTTTGTGTCTTTAACAGCTGGTGCTAATCATTTTTGTGGAATTAGGGAAGATAATCATGCAGTAGAGTGTTGGGGAAGTATAAATTCATCATCAATTCCAAATGGTGGTTCTGGGTATATGGCAATTGCTTCGTCCGATTTCACGACATGTGGGATAAGGGAAGGTGATCTGGTTCTGGATTGTTGGTTTGTTAATGGGACCTCCCCACCAGAATATGATCCTCCATTGGAGCTGTGTAGTCCAGGAGTGTGTAGTCCTGGTTCTTGTAATTTTGGGGAGTTTGTTTTCAATGCGAGTGTCCTGACTGAGCCGGATCTAATGAACTTGTGCTTTAGGAAGGATTTAAAGATTTGCCTATCATGTGGGTCAAATTGCTCTGAAGGTTTTTTCTTGTCTAGTCCCTGTACTGAGAATACTGATAGAGTATGCACAGCTTGCTCTCTTTGCCAGAATAGTACTTGTTGGGCGGTCTGCGGGATGCATCCATCAACTCAGAAGCAATGGCATCACATGCGAAAATTACTACTCATAGTCAGCTGCTCTGGACTTGGTTTTCTGTTGATTTTATTTAGCTGCTTATTCATTCCATGTATGATTGTCTGGAAAAAAGAAGGATCAAAGAAACAGTTCAAGTCTTGCATAGGCAAGCCAGAATTGGAAACTGACATTGCTTCTGATTCCTACCTTTCTCCAACCAAGGCTACTTGTCCTGGACCAGCTCAAGTTTTCCGACTATCAGAGCTGAAAGATGCCACAAATGGTTTCAAAGAGTTCAATGAGCTTGGCCGGGGAAGTTACGGTTTTGTTTACAAAGCTGTTCTTCCTGACGGAATACAAGTTGCAGTTAAAAGGGCTAATGCTTCCACAATAATCCACACTACTAGCCGGGATTTTGAGAAAGAGTTGGAAATCCTATGCGGTGCTCGGCATTGCAATATAGTGAATTTGTTAGGTTACTGCTCAGAGATGGGAGAGAGGTTGCTTGTTTATGAATATATGCCCCATGGCACACTCCACGACCATCTTCACGGTGGGCTTTCACCTTTGGATTGGCGACAGAGGCTGAAGATTGCAATGCAGGCAGCAAAGGGACTAGAATTCCTGCACATGGAAGCTCAGCCTCCAATTGTCCATCGAGACATCAAGAGTTCAAACATTTTACTGGATTCTGAGTGGGGAGCACGAGTAGCAGATTTTGGACTTCTTACTGCAAATGATACTGGAGACATGAAAAGTGATGTTCACAGCTTTGGAGCTGTACTGTTAGAGATTCTTAGTGGAAGAAAAGCTTATGATAGAGATTCTAATCCTCCAAATATAATTGAATGGGCAGTGCCCCTTATAAAACACGGAAAAGCAGCTGCAATACTTGATAGGTACATTGCTCTTCCAAGGAATGTTGAGCCTCTACTTAAGCTTGCTGATATCGCAGAGTTGACTGTCAGGGAAAATCCTTGTGAGCGTCCAACCATGTCAGAGGTTGCAAATTGTTTGAAGCACATTCTGAAAGATGGATTGACTTTATAATCCTGGAACCCATCCACAGGATGCTGGGAAGGAAGCACCATATGGCTACACCTACACCTGCGGTGAGTACAGCTCTAGGGATAACTGTATATTGTTAAAGAGTTTTCTGTAAATGATGTTGTTTCAACGATCCCCACTCCCTCCAAAGCCGAATAGGAAAAGAAGCACCATTGTGTCTTTCTTCGAACTTATACTGTTCATCCCCATAAAAAGCAAGGGGAATGGATTGTTTCATTATTCTCGCTTTTGCTCTTACTGAAATTCAATACCACAAAATTTTTCCATCTTGTGTAACGCTGTATACTGCATCTTTGTCCTTGTACAACGGTGCTAAATCTATAAATGTCAATCACAACAGTAGTTGATGAGAATAGTCTGTCATTATACAAGTCAGATATAGTTCCTAAACAAAGGAAATAAATACTGTCTTGTGATTCTAACTTCAATGCTGCGGTTTACGCTATCAATTGATCGTGTCACAAACATATCTATGTACAATTTCCGAAGCAATCGCAATTATCTTAACTTGGTGCTCTCTTAAGGTAACGCAAGATTCAATAAGCTATGCTATATCTAAGTGCGGAACTCATGGATCTTGCATAAATTGACTAATAATTTGTATTAGATAACTGATGTCAGGTTAAGTAATTGTCAAATAAAGTAATCTCCCAATAAGACAACGATATTTCCATGTATCATTGTCTGGTTCACTCACTCCTGTTAGAATATTCTACGAGATCATAGAGAATCAGGATCAGATTATGCCTTAATTGTGTACATTAAGAGAATAACACGCATTGAGTATAGAATAGTTACCATAATTAGCTAGCCTAATGTACTATATTAAGACAGACTCTGTACATGAGAAAATCATCAATGAAAATCATTTTCCCAAATCTGGCTATTACCATTTTGACATGGTATCAGAGCAGCTAACGATCCAAGTTATCGTTATTGCCTTTGCTCATGACTTACCAAACCAGCCTATGAACTCAGAATCAGCCATCATCGTTCAAAACCTTCAATTTGCTCAAACCCTCAATCTGTTCAAAACCCAACACGCCTGAAACCAAAACAGAAACATGTCAGTAACCAGCTCCAACGAAACAAAAAATCCAACATTATCAGAGAATGTTGTCCCTGATGATTTAACCCTGCAAATAGCAAAACTCCTGAAAAATGGAATCAATTCAGTTCAGAATCAGTCATCAAACTCCGAAAGCATGTCAATCAGCATCAAATTGAATGGGGATAATTATCCTCTGTGGGCACGACTCATGAGGGTCGCAATCGGTGGGAGAGGCCGGACAGGCCACATTATGGGAACATCACCGATGCCAGCAGCAGGAGATCCGGGATTTCTCCGGTGGGAACAAGACGACTTAAGTGTCTTCTCATGGATTCTTCAGAATATAGAATCCAACCTGGTAAGCAATGTTGCAGAATACCCCACTGCAAAGGCATTGTGGGATGCCTTAGCAGTCACATACGGCAGTGGAGCAGATGCCCTACAGATCTTTGATCTACAGAATCAGGCAAGCCGTCAAGTTCAAGGACAGCAGACATTAGAGCAATACTGGAATACACTACAGGGACTGTGGCTGTCAATAGATCGAAGGCAACCAAATCAGATGAAATGCACCGAGGACATCACGATCTACAATAAGATTGTCCAGGAGCACCGTTTGTTCCAATTTCTGGGAGAACTTGATGGAAGATATGATTCAATCCGCCGAAAAATCCTCCGATCAGAATCACTCCCCTCAGTGGAATCAGGATATGCCGCCGTTAGGAAGGAGGCCGCTAGGCTTCGTATACTGAAACCGGCAACCAGCGG
>JAOSBM010000005.1:35678162-35695048 GCA_027568955.1 Erythroxylum tenue
CCGGGATTTACAGATGGGATCCAGAAGGGAAGAGTGTGCAGACTGAAAAAGGCACTGTACGGACTAAAACAATCTCCAAGGGCTTGGTTTGGAAGGTTTACGGTTGCAATGAAGAGGTATGGATACAAGCAGAGTAATTCAGACCATACTCTCTTTCTCAAGAAGAGGGGGAGTCTGATAACTTGTCTCATTATTTACGTGGACGACATGATAATCACTGGAAGTGATAAAGAGGAGATTGCAAGGCTCAAGGGGAGATTATTTGAAGAATTCGAAATGAAAGATCTTGGAGGGTTAAAGTACTTTCTAGGAATTGAGGTACTGAGATCGAAGACAGGAATCTTTATATCACAAAGAAAGTACATCCTGGATTTACTCATAGAAACAGGGCTAGCTGACTGCAAACCAGCAGAGACTCCAATGGTAGTAAATCACGGCCTGCAGATGAAAGAAGATGGGGAACCTACAGATCGGGAGAAGTATCAGAGACTGGTGGGAAAGCTGATCTATCTTGCTCACACTCGACCAGACATAGCATATGCTGTCGGAGTCATCAGTCAGTTTATGCATAGTCCACAGGAAGATCATATGGAAGCAGCTCTCAGGATTGTGAGATATCTAAAGGGATCAGCAAGTCGGGGTATAATCTTCAAGAAGAGTGGTCATCTAGAGATACAAGGTTATACGAATGTAGACTGGGCCGGGAATCCAAATGATAGAAAATCAACTGCAGGATATTTCACTATGGTCGGTGGCAACTTAGTCACTTGGAGGAGTAAAAAACAAAAGGTGGTTGCATTATCCAGCGCAGAGGCGGAGTTTCGTGGAATTGCACGAGGGCTAGCTGAAGTCCTCTGGATCCGAAAGTTGATGACAGAGCTTGGATTCCCACCCAAAGGCATGAGTAAGCTACTATGTGACAATAAGGCAGCCATAAGTATTTCAGAAAACCCTGTCCAGCATGATCGGACAAAGCATATTGAGGTGGATCGACACTTCATCAAGGAGAAATTGGAAGGGGGCATCATTGATCTACCATATGTTCGCTCAGAAGACCAATTGGCGGACATTCTGACTAAGGCAGTCAATGGCAGGATTTTCAATACAATTTTGGGCAAGTTGGGTATTGGAGATCCCACTACTCAACTTGAGGGGAGTGTTAGAATATTCTACGAGATCATAGAGAATCAGGATCAGATTATGCCTTAATTGTGTACATTAAGAGAATATCACGCATTGAGTATAGAATAGTTACCATAATTAGCTAGCCTAATGTACTATATTAAGACAGACTCTGTACATGAGAAAATCATCAATGAAAATCATTTTCCCAAATTTGGCTATTACCATTTTGACAACTCCAACTGATTATGGTGTCTTATTTTGTCTCATGAATTTCAGCCATTCATTTATGCGGGTCCCGCGTTTATTTATGCGGGACCTACGTGAGACTCACATAAATAAATGACTGAGATTCATGGGACATAATAAAACACCATAAAATTGGACAAAGGAACTGAACTCCTCCAACTGCTAAGTCATGTCACTGTTCTATAGGAAAGTTATACGGTTGTGCATCCGGGTGACATGTTTCTTCAAGAAGATTTTGAGTGTATTTTTGATGGTTCAAGCACAATTCCTTTCTTATTATAAGCTACCTCACTGTCAAGAAAATAGTTAAGCTACCTAAGGTCTTTAATGCGAAAGGTGGAATCAAGATGCTCCTTTATATGGGAAATAGTAATTAGATCATTGCTAGATAAAATTACATCATCTATGTAAACTTACAAAGTTCTGTAAAGTTGTTAAAAGTTAATTTAGAAATTCTAGGAAATTGTAAAGAAAATTAATCTAGAAAGTCTAGAGAAGTGTGTACAACATTAATCTAGAAAGCCTTAGAAAGTGCTTGGGATTAATTATGAAGAAATATCTTATATGAATTTTAAGTCCAAATGATAGAAACTAAAAAATAAAATAAATACTAGGAAAAATATCTATAATATTTTAGAAGTCACCTCCAAATTTCTAAAGCTATAAATAGGTAAGTTAGTAAAGTAAGAAAAAAAAAACATTGTAAGCATTTTGTCAACCAAAGCAATAAAGTTTTTTTTTTGTACAAATCCTTCTCTTTCGTTCTTACGTTCCCAAAATCTAAAAACGATATCAGAGCAATGTTGGTCATTCTCAATGGCTTTCCTTGCTTTACTTAATTTACCAACCTTTAACTATACCCAAAATTTAATTCATGTTTTTAATGCGGAGACGTATAATTATTTGAGCATCTAAATGAAGACTCTATTTATCTCACAAGACTTGTGGGATGTTATAAAGACTGGTTATGAAGTCATAACAGGCCAAGAAGAATTGACAACTTGGAAAGAAGTAGAATAAAAGGAGTATAAGAAAAAGAAGCAACGTGATGCCAATGCCTTGCTATTCATATATCAATGAGTCAGAAAAAGAAGCACCGTGATGCCAAGGCCTTGCTATTCATATAACAATGAGTTAGCAGTAAGATTTTTCAAGGATTATACAAACAAGCAACACAAAAGAGGCATGTGAGACACTTAAAAATAAGTTCAAAGGTATGGACAAGGTAATACCCATTAAACTCCAATCCTTATAGAAAGATTTGGACACATTAATAATACGGGAAGATTAATCAATATAATCTTTTTTCTCTCAGGTCTCTCATTTCTTCAATCAAATTAGAAGTTATGGAGACATGATAGAAGAGAAGAAAATAATACAAAAATTATTAAGATTTTTTCTGCAAAATATGATCATATTATGACTGTCATAGAAGAATTAAAAGATTTAGCAAAAATTGTTATAATGGAATTAATAATCTATTTAGAAGCTCAAGAAGTTAGACTAAAACGATTTGAGCATCCGCTAGAGCAAGTATTCCAAACAAAAATAAATATCTCCAAAAATGATGGAGATTAAAAAAAACAGGCAAAGTAAAAATTCTTAAATAAGAGGAGCGCTTACTAACCATGTTAAAGGGAGAGGAAAGCAAGGGAATAATGATACATTAAGCTCTTATTGCAAATTGTGCAAGAAAAATAATCATGATACAAAATGTTATCGGTATAAGTGCAAAAGGTGAAGAAGTAAATTTCTTAGAAAATAATGAACCTTTTGATCACAAAGTATACTTTGTGCAATATGTGTAAGAATTATGGGATGTTTAATACATTGATAGTGGTTGTTCAAACCACATGACAGAAAACAAAAGTTGCTTTATCCAATTAGATGAAAGTGTGAAATCCAAGTTACACTTGGTGATGGAAATTTACACCTTGTTGAAGGAAAAGACACTGTTGTTTGCTTTATCCTTTTAGAGGATATGTCGGAGATCTGTTTTCTTAGACTTGTCTTGTAATCTGTTTCGTTGGCTTTCCTTATAACAAAAAAAAAGGCACTATTGTTGTTAGATTCCAAGATGGTAACTAAAAAATACTTCCATTAAGTTTTTTATATGCTAGGCCTTGCTCAAATCTATTAAGTGTGGGCTAATTGATTTGCAAAAATAATAAAATCATCTTTGATGACAATAGATGCATTATTATTAACAAGAAGAAAGGCTAAGTCATATCTTTTATCAAAATGACCCCCAACGAGGTTTTTCCTTTAAAGATGCCATTTGGTCAAAAATGTGCATTGAGATGTGAGAATATGGATGAATCTATGATGTGGCATATGAGATCTGGCCATCTAAATTTTAATGGCTTCAAACTCCTAAAGAAAAAGAGCATGGTGCTTGAGTTTCCTTCTATTTCTTCTGAAAATAAAGTCTATGAAGTATACATTTATGGTAACTGTATAGGATGTCATTTCTAAAAACATCTTGGAGAGCCTAGACTCCCCTTCAATTGGTGCATGCTAACATTTGAGGTCTATAAAAAACCATTAATGTTGGAGGTAAAAGATTTTTTTTCTCTTCATTGACGATTATACCTGAATAATGTGGTTGTATTTCATTTTACAAAAAGCGGATGCATTCTTTTGCTTTAAGGAGTTCAAGTCCCTAGCAGAAAAATAACATGAGCATTCTCTTAAAATCCTAAGAATTGATCATGCGGGAGAATTTAATGATCATACGTTCATCAATTTTGCAAGGAACAAGTCATTAAAAAGGAGAAAATTGTTCAACATACACTACAATAAAATGGTGTCACTAAAATGAAGAATAAAACCATTGATGAGATAACTCGATCAATGTTATAAAGGCAAGAATCTACTAAAGAATCTATAGGCATTGCAGTTAATTACATTTTAAATCGTTCTCCTACTAAGGCAGTCATAAATATGACTCTTTATGAAGCATGGTTCAAAAGAAAGCTAATTTATGACGATCTTAAAGACTTTGGATATGTAGCATATTCGCACATTTCAAAATAGAATCGAGAAAAGTTAGATGAAGAAAAGTGCATCTTTATTGGATACAGTGAGCAATCAAAAGGTTATTGATTATACAAGCTAAAAGCAAAACAATTAATCATTTCAAGAGACGTCATATTTGACGAAAGAGCAAGCTAGCAGTGGAACTTCGAAACCAAAAAGGAGCCAAAATTTATGAAAAAGTCATTGAGTCTCACGAAGCATTTGATCCAAGCATGAGCACACCATCATCATCATCAACAGAACATGATCGACAACAACAAAAAGAAGAAAATCAGGTGGAGGAAGAAGTGCCTCAACCTAGAAGATCAACAAGGCATCGTAAACCAAAGCCAAGATATTCGAATGTTGCATTTTTCATTGGAGAACCTTTAAAATATGAAGAACCTACTAAAGAAGAAGTTTGGAGAAAATCCATGGACGAAGAAATCAAAATATTTGAGAAAAATAGTTTATGGGAACTCATACAAAAGCTAAAAGAAAAAGAATTCATTAGGATAAAAAGGATCTTCAAAATAAAATATAATGAGGATGGATCCATTTAGAAATACAAAGCTAAACTTGTCACTATAGGCTACTCACAACAACTAGGTATTGACTTGAATGAGACATTCACTCTAGTTGTTTGCCTGGAAATGATAAGAGTAGTGTTAGCCTTAACTACGCAACTAAAGCTTTAAGCATATCAATTGTCTGTGAAATCAACATTCCTTATCGGAGAAATTGAAGAAGAAGTCTATGTGGAGAAACCAAAAAGGGTACAAAATTTAAGGAAAAGAAGGCAAATTGTATCAGTTGAAAAAGACACTATATGGACTTAGACTAGCTCCTCAAGCGTGGAATAGCAAGATTGACAAATACCTCGTAAAGCATGGTTTTACCAAAAGTCCAAATAAGTCATCACTATATATGAAAATTTGAGGCAATGATTTTCCAATAGTATGCCTATACGTGGATGATTTGAGTTACAATAGCAACAACACAAAGATGATATAAAAGTTTAAAAGGGCCATGATGTAAGAGTGTGAAATAATTAATCTTGGACCTATAAGATTCTTCCTTAGCATACAATTCAAACAGGAGCTTAAATGAATATTTATCTCATAAGAAAAGTACACAAATGACCTACTAAAGAAATTGTACATTAAAAAATGTAAACCCCTTGCCACACTAATGAAAATAAATGAGAATTTGTCTAAGAATGATAATCAAGATAAAGCTGATGTAACAACATACAAAAGCCTAATTGGTTCGCTGACAAATATGAAGCTAGATATTGTGCATGCAATTAACATTGTGTCTAGATTCATGAGTGATCCTAAAAAAGCACATTTTATGGAAGCCAAAAGGACATTAAGATATGCCAGATGTATAAATAAATTTATTATCCTATACAAGATAGAAATAAATAATAATTTTACAAACTATGCAGATAACAACTAAGCTGCAAGCATAGATGTTAGAAAAAGCACAAGTGGGTTTGGATTCTTGCTTGGCACTAAAGCAACATCATGGGCATCAAATAAATAAAATATTGTTGCACTATCTCCAGCTGAAGCAAGATACATAGCTACAACAAGTGTTGTATGTGAAGCTGTATGGCTTATAAGAGTTTTGGAAGATCGACAACAAGATATGGAGGATCCAACGATGTTTCATTATGACAATATTTCAACCATTGCAATGACATAGAATTCAGTATTTCATAGTTGAACAAAACACATTAAGAGAGCTCATAGATCAAGGAGAGATCAAGATGGAATTTTGCAGGACCAATTACCAATTAGTAAACATATTCACCAAGCCAGTCTCAACATAAAAGTTCATTAAATTGAGAGATATTCACGGAGTGCTAGACTTTTCTAGATTAAGGGGGAGTGTTGAAAATTAATCTAGCAAGTCTAAAAAAGTGTGAAGAAAATTAATCTAGAAAGAATAGAAAAATGTTCATAAAATTAATGTAAAAATCCTAGGAAAGTGTGTGCAATTAATTATAAAGAAATATCTTATATGAATTTAGGTCCAAAATGATATAAACTAGAAAGTAAAATATATACTAGAAAAATATTTAGAATATATAGTTTAAAAGTCACCACCATCTTCCTAAGACTATAAATAAGCCTGAAATATAAGCCTCTGAAGTAAGAAGAAAAACATTATAAGTATATTGCAAGTCAAAATAGTAAAGCTCTTTTTGTAAAAATCGTTCTCTTCCCTCTCTTGTTCCCAAAATCGAACAAAAGTGTGTGGCTTAGACATATGTAAGAAAGGAGATATCTCTAGTAGGTTGCTTGAAGCTAATATGTTGTAGATAACTAGAGAGGTTTTGGAACCCAATTTTTGTAGGATTATTTAAGGCCTTAGAGAGACTTTCGAAGTTGACAAACTCTACTATCACCCAATTTCGCAAATCTTCATGGTACTTTTCATGTCTTCACGTAGATCTCTATGTAAAAAGATGTTGTTTATGTCCAACTAATGTAATTACTAGTGTTTTACAACATCTACAGCTAATAAATAATGTAGAGTTGTGTGCTTTGCAACTTGGGGCAAAAGTATCATGGTAATCAAGGCCTTTAACTTATGTATAACCTTTAGCAACTAAATGTTCCTTGAACTGCTCAATGGTGTCATCAGATTTATACTTAATTTTGTATATCCATTTGGAGACAATGACATGTTTGCTAAGTGGTAGAGAATTTAAGATCTTGTTTGGTAACCAATAATAAAAAAAGTGAAAATGAGGTTGCAATCTTTATTCCTAATTTTTACTTGTTTGGATACTAGTAATGGATAAAATAGGGAATAATAAAATAGAATGAATTATAAACAATCATGGACCTTTATTTTTAAGTGGGTATGAGTATAAATTGGATTCAAATATCAGGAATAAAAAATAAGCAGGGAGAATTTTATTAAGATATTATCAAAATATTATGAGGAATAAGGATATTGATTCTTAACAAAATATTATTATCAAAATCACATATTGCAATCTTTTATATTTAATCTATTTAATAATTATCTTATTTTATTTTGTTGATACTATATAAGTAAAAGAATATTTTTTGTAGTTCCTTTAATTTTATTCGTGCCATAAAATTTATTCATAATTATTTAAAAATTAATAATTTTATAAATCAGTAAAAATAATTTTGATTAATTACTTAGAAAATAGAAATATTATGAATAATTGTTTACAACATAAATTATATAATAACTAAATATGAGAAAAATTTTCCCATTAACATTCCTAGTAATTGATACCAAATATTAGCATAACTATTTACTTGATTAGTTTCGTTCTTAGTGATTACATACCAAACCCGCATAATCAATAATTTTATTTTTATTTTGATATTCTGTTTTTATTTTTATTTCTATTTTTATTTCAATTCCTTCATTATTAGTTACTAAACGAGGCTGCAGGCTTAAAGTCCATGTCCGATTCTCTTCTATTACTTTAATTTCTTATTGCTTAGTGTCACGAGAAGCTGCCAAACCCGACGGAAGAAGAGACTAAGAAAACCCTATGAAAGACTAACGAGATCGGGCTCTTCCTTTTTTTTTCTTTGTTTTGTTTCTTTTGGGCTTTGGGCTTTTCTTTAGGTCCGTTTCTATATGTTTCCATCTTCAGGCTTAAGCCCCCTTTGTTTATTTCTCTTTGGCCTTTTTTATGCTCTCAGTCTTTTAACCATAGAACAAGTTTGTTTGTCAGATTCCTTTTTTTTGTTATGACAAACTTCTACTAACAACCTATAAAAAGGCAATTCCGTTTCAATAAAGTTTTGAGCCTTTTTTATTACATTTCTTGTATTCTTCTATCATATAGCATGTCTCCAGTGATTCTCCTTGACAGCCTGATAAAAAGATTTTGGTTTATCTAACAAAGAGACAAAGGCCAAAAAAAAGGCTCATCGGTGTTATTGATTCGAGAATAAGATAAGCCTCGAGAAAGAGGATAAATAGTACCTAAGTTTTGTTGAACATGTGACTTTGAAATTGTTAAAGTTGTAATCAGAATATTTTCTTTAAGTTAAAAGTTAAGATTTTTAGTTATTAGCAGATTTTATGCTTATTTTATGATGATTTAGTTTAGATGTTATCCGATTTTTGAATTTTGGTTAGAGAAAGACTGTATAAATTGACAAACTTCTGCTCAATAAATATATAGAGTCTTCTCTATAAATATCTTTTCCTAAAAAAAACCAACAAAGTGATATTAAAGCTCTCTTGATTTTAGGGTACCTCTAAACCTACAAACCTATAACTCATAACTCATTTTACGCCTTCCTACACTACAAATCAAAAACCACACATTAATGGATTCAGAATCATCGTTCACTGCCATTACTCTGTCATTGTTTGATGATAGAAATTATCTAAGTTGGGTTGTTCGAATGGAGGCCTTCCTTGAAGTGAATGACTTGTGGGAAGCTATAGATGAAGACTACGACGTTTCGGACTTGCCTGCAAATCTAACGGTGACTTAAATCAAAATCAACAAAGAAAAGAAACAAAGGAAGTCCAAAGCAAAAGCTTGCCTGTTTTTAACAGTCACACCAACAATTTTTTCCATAATCATGACACTTAAGATGGGCAAAGAAATTTGGGATTTCTTAAAGAAGGAATATGCGGGGAACAAAAGAATCAAAGGAATGCAAGTGCTGAACTTGATCAGAGAATTTGAGATACAAAAAATGAAGGAGTCAGAAATGATCAAGGATTACTCCAACAAGCTCATTGCCATTGCAAAAAATGTAAGATTTCTTGTTTCTAATTTTGATGATTCTAGAATAGTTCAAAAAATTCTAGTAACCATCCTAGAAAGATTTGAGGCTACAATTTCATCACTATAAAACTTAAAGTATTTGACAAAAATCAGTTTGGCATAATTGTTAAGTGAATTACAAGCATAAGAACAAAGGAGACTCACGAGGCAAGAAGGAACCATGGAAGTCGCTTTTTCAGTAAAGTCATACAACAAAAGGAGGATTAATAACAACAATGTTAAGAGTTTTTCACCATGTTCGTACTGCAAGAAAACAAATCATCCACAATACAATGCTGGTGGAGACCAGATGTAAGATGCAACATGTGTGGACAACTAGGACATGTTGGAAAGATATGTAAAGCGCAACAACATGTGTAGCCAAGCAAACTGTAAACGATCAACTTGAAGAGGAGGAGTTATTTGCAGCATCATGCCTAGCCATTCAAATGAAAGTTGACTTATTGATAGTAGTTGCACAAATCATATGACTTTTGATAAAAGGATGTTCAGAGAAATTGATACAAGTTTTATCTCCAAACTGTAAATTAGAAATGGAGACTACATTGAAGCAAAAGGAAAAGGGACTATAGCAATTAAAGGGCATTCAGGTTTGAAGTTAATTTCTGATTTCTTATATATTCCTATAATAAACAAAAATCTGTTGAGTATTTCTCAGTTGCTCGATAAAGACTTAAAGGTATTGTTTGAAAACGACTGTTGCATGATCAAGGATGCAATGGACATAGAGTATTCAATATCAAAATGCAAAATAAAAGATTTACATTGGATTTTGCGAAAGAGAACCATGCTGGTGATGCTAAGGAAGATATAATTAAGACGAAGACCTCTATATATGATGAAAACAAAATGAGTTTTTCAAGTTCAAGAATATGTACAAGAAAGACCATCAAAGTTGATCACTTCTTCATTGTGGAAGACAAGGGAAGATTTGGCTGCTTGAATGACAGATGGAAAAGTTCATGTGAAGCCTAACAACGAATTATGAGAGCACAAATGAAAATGAAAAAGAAAAAAGATGCCTGGAGTTTTTACCATCAAAGTGAAGGAGGAGTGTTGAACATATGACTTTGAAACTTTTAAAATTGTTATCAAAATATTTTCTTTAAGTTAAAACTTAAGATTTTTAATTATTAGCAAATTTTATGCTGATTTAATTTAGATGTTATCCGATTTTTGAATTTTGATTAGAGAAAGACTATATAAATTGACAAGCTTCTGCTCAATAAATATATAGAGTATTCTCTATACATATCTCTTCCTAAATTTGCTGATGGAGGAGACTTTCGAGATGGGTCCAATAATGACAATCACTTATAATCAAAACCAGAGAGTTTTATGGATACATACCTTACCCGACGTTGTTGTTTTAAAGGAGAGAATAAATCTATTTTAGGTGGTTCTTAGGACTTACTTGGATCAGCCACATTGGTGTCTATAAGGTGTCCATTGTTCTTGTTCATGTTAGATTTGGAGAGGATACATATCGTCTATACGGTGTGGTGTGGCGTATATGTGTAGAGTTTATACTTATAGGCGACTAGTTTAGGTTAATCTCTGTGCTGTCATTTGAATTTTAAAGGGTTGGACATCTGATATAGAGTGGTTAGGCTAGCCATTTGACTGAAAAGGGAAACTGTCTCGTGGAATATCACATCCCTTGATACGACCATTATTTTTTTGTCCATTTCATAAACTTTATAGCCCTTTTTCCATGAGGATAATGAAGAAAGCACATCAATATGCTCTAGCAAAGAGTTTATCATAAGGGCTCTTGTCTTTGAGAGTTGGAATTGGCATCAGATTGATAAGTTGAACTGTGGACAAGCACATTCTTTCTAAAATTTTAAAGGTAAATGAGCTTAGAAAAACAATGCTCTTACAACCTCAAGAATGACGGTGTTCTCATTCGACTCTCCCATTTTGTTAAGGAATATTAACGTAAGAGGTCTGATATGAATGCCGTGCTTATTTGTCCTTATGGCATACATCTCTCGAGTTTTTTCTACATAAACAACGCTCTCCTGTATGTCTTTGGCTGAAGAATTTCTTAACCACGCTTTAACCATTACGTCATTCTCTTTCCATCGATAAAAATCTGGTGATGCTAAGTTCGACATCATCAAGGTACCATCGATGAATCCTCTCTTGTCTTTGGCAAACGAGGTTGTTTCCATGGATACTGAAAATATCGTAAAAATCCCAACTTTGCTGTATCTCACTACATTCACATGTTGCAAGATCATGCTAGCCAGCTTTTGAAGAACCACTTTCTCTCCACCATCATTACATCTGAAAGAGCGGCCCCACCAACCATGTTATGTTCTTTTCATAGTTGTAGTTGGTTGTCTTTTTTATTTTTTATGTTACAAGGGAAAAAATAAACAGACAAAACAAACACTTTAATTAATGCAATGATTTGCGGTATAAAGCGCTTTGCTTATCTTGATTTATGCGCCCCATGATTATTATTGGAGGCTACTGAAATATATGTAGGCCTGAGCTGAACGTTCTACGAGAGAATCAAACTCTAAAGAACCTTCTACGAAATGAACTTTGGTTGGTTATTCTTTAACGTAGGATTAGACAATGTAATCAAGTACTTCTGTCAAAATCAGCGAAGTTGTCCAGTTTGTTCAAAACATTGAGATATTTATAGGTGTCTGTTCTTCTGTACACACCATACAAGATTGTGTAAAGCGAAGAAGTGTCTTTACGGTAGAAAAGTGACCATAACTCAGTGTACTGTGTACCAAATTGCCAACTAAAAAGGCTTAGATGGGTGGTTATGGTGTTATAGCAAAATCCAACTTGATTAGGATGTTAATTCTCCATGCATGATCATGTCTTTGCAAGCTTGAGCTCTAGCCTGTAATGCCTCTAAGTCTAAGGTTCAAGGGACCTCAGATATTTTAGTGTTAGTCAATGTGATAGGTTCTGAAATGTGATAGATGATAAATGTATGAAGTATTGGCTGATATTAGATTAATAAACTAGGAATTAAAAAAAAAGGGAGACCGCGTTGTATTGATGATGAAAGGAAATAAAGAACAGATGACACCAGCAACATTCGGAGAGGTTGCCTTCTGCCTTTTTTCTCAAGCAGTGCAACAACCTGCCACCATGACCCACGTACTTTACTAACAATGTGAATAAGAGCTAATTTTCTCTATCTTATATTACTTAGTGAATGCAGTAAATATATACACAGATAAGAGTACAGAATAGGTTAGAGAATCTATGCAGATACAGAAAGATAATCCTAGAATATCTCTAAAATACTGATATCTAATCTATAGATTCTAATTACTATCAGATTGTAATATTTAATTCGAGCCAGTCCTTTCGTATCCATGATATTTTTTCTTTGCGTAGACAAACTTAATTGGAGCCTATTGGCAGTAGCAAACCTATCAAAATGCCAAGCTCCCAACTTCCTGTCTTCAAGTATCTTACCTGTTTTTGTGCACGTGAATGTTTCCATAATTTAAACTTGTTTTTCTTCTGGTATGAATCAGTGTTCTTACTTTGATGCAGACGCCAGATGGACTCAAACACAAACTCTTCCAATTTAGGGTCCACTTCTTCGATCTTTCTTTGTTTTAGTCTCAGTCCTAAGATTGAATGCACCTTCCACCGCCTTATTTTCATTTCACATAACTAGAATAGTTAATGAAAAACCATTCTACCACGACAAAAATTAAATTCCAATGACGAATATGGCTAAGGCTGGCTTGACTAAGACTCTTAACTGTACGACCGAGGAGTTTCCTCGTTTCTTCACTGGCTCTGATTCATTAATTACATGTTTGTTTCTCAGGATGCTTTTATGACTCCTATTCATGAAATTCCTGTTTTCATCCCCCGGATGGTGAGAGCCAGAGCATAATGTATCAGAAAGAAGAAAGATAAAAGTTGGCATGCACCAAACCAAGAACAATGTAAAGGGGACATCTTGAGATAGTAAATTCACTGTTCAATTAGTTACAATATTGATCTGAAATCTTCATTGCACAGTTTGTGCTTGGCTCGTAAAGGAAAATGGTGAAACTCCATTGAAGAGTCCATGCAGTACATGCAACATTATGTTACTTTTACTGATAATCAACAGTAATAAGTGGCCTCCTTTTAAGACCATTGAATTTTGTAAAAAAAAATGTACAGTAAATTCAAAATGAGGCTTGAAGGAGAATGTCCTTCAGCCTCACAAAAAGAAAAAAGACATCTGGTTTATTAACTCTATCGACTAGAGCAAAACAATGTGTGAACGGTGTTCGCTATATTCAATACTAATCTGACAGGAAAATCTCATCTTTCTGTGAGTTCTTGCTTTTGGGTTATAAAAGCACTGACAGTCAAAAATAGGTAGAAGTAGGAACACTCGTTGAGGTTGATCCCCTGGAGGATGTACTTTGTGTCGAATTCCTTTGGCGCAATCTGATGTCCATCAGATCAGAAAGAAGTCCAGGTTCTGAAATTCTGACGTCTCTGATGTCTATTTCATCGTTTAACATCCTAACCACTTTGGACATATGTGGCCGGTGCTTGACATTTTCTTGCACGCAAAGTAGACCAACCTTCAAGAACCGAGCTGCGTCTGCTTCTGGGAAGTTCATATTAAGAACAGGGTCTACTATCTGTACAAGATTATTGGCATTGTAGAATTCCCATGCCTGCAAATTGCCATTCATAAATGTTTCATTGTTGTGACACTAAAAAGATCAGACAGAATCTACTTGTTTCAATATGCTACCTTTTGAACCAGGTAGTGTTCACCGTGTTCTAAATCGAAATCCACAGCTGATCTACCACTGACAATCTCGAGTAACAGAACCCCAAAACCGTAGACATCTGCTTTTCTCGACAAACGTCCACTAACTGCATATTCTGGAGCAAGATATCCTCTTTTCCCATGAGGCATTGCCAAGAAAACTAGTCAGCTAAAGCCTACATGTATCAAAAATTTAGAACTAGCTATGCAGAAAAATGATCGAATTACTTACAATGTACCCGCAACACGGGTACTAACATGAGAAGAATCGTCTCTAAGCATTCTGGAAAGGCCAAAATCTGAAACTTTTGGGTTGAAATTCTGATCCAAAAGTATATTGCTTGCCTTAATGTCTCTGTGCAAGATACGAGGATGAACTTCTTCATGAAGGTGAGAAATGGCACGAGCTACTCCCACTGAAATGTTCCTCCTTGCCTCCCAGCTGAATTTAGTCCTGTTTTGTTCTTTGCCTATTAATCAACAACACGTAAATTTTCCTAATTTTGTACCAAAACATTCTTTTCAAGAAAGAAACTAACTTTAAAGTCACTGATAGATTAGAAAGAAGAATTACCAAGTAAGGTTTGAGAAAGACTGTTGTTTTCCAAGTACTCGTAGACCAAATATCTACTGGCTCCATCAACGCAACAACCTTGAAGGGTCACCAGATTCTCATGTTTGATGTCGGACAGTGCAGCCAATTCCGATATGAATTCTCTCTCCCCACGCATAGATTCGATTTCCACTGAAAGAACCTTAACAGCCACAAAAGATCCATCTTGAAGTCGGCCCTTGAAAAGTCAAATCCGACAGCACACGTCAATGATTACCACAAAGTATACAGAAAACCCAGATAAATAAAGTTGGTGGACGGTACAGAAATTACCTTGTACACAGAACCAAAACCACCTTCTCCAATCTTGTTGGACGAAGAGAAGTCTTGCGTGGCCACTCGCAGTTCGTCCTCAGAGAATATTAGTAAATTCCCATGTTTTTGTTCACCTGGTTTCAATCAAAAGCTGACGGTGAAATGGAGAAAGTAAAAAAGAAAACACATCAGAATGACAACCAATATGAGCTGTTAAAAGATTGGCACAAAACACACTGCAAACAACTCAGCAGTTTTAGGACCACAAGTGCAGCATATCTGTAAAACTTTGCACCTGTCGTCCTGCTCGTGTTGATGTTGCTGGTGGCGATTGTTTCAGAGGAGAAGCAACTACAGCAGCCAAGAAAGAACTTCATGCTGTGAATTGGAAATTTAGTGCTGGGCAGCTAATATTTATTGTAAAGATTGGAACTTTTGTACTCGTGAAGCATGAACACGGAAGATCACATGTATTTTCAGGTGGCTAGGACGAAGAAGAATAAGTACAAAGAAGAAAAACGAGGGAGCGAGGATTAGAACACGGCTGGGCAGCTCACCCGTGGATTTTGACTTTTTCCTTAGGAAGGTCATGGTGAAATTATTTTTCTTGTTTCTATTGTTTGGAACAGCTGATGCTTTTGGAACTTCGGAATATAATCAATTTTTCTTTTGTTAGTTAGTAAGAGAGGTTGTTGGCTTGTTCCCACTTGGATAATTTAATAATATAGTTTTGATTTAAACATAAGAAGTACGATTTTGAGAGATCTAATAGTACGCAGTTTTATTCTACGCAGTTTTATTCTACGCATGTTTCGAACTGTAACTCCAAAATTAAAGATATTAAATTTAACATGACATTAATTTCTACACCTTCTTACAATTTGACTTCTAATCTAAATATTAATTTTTAATTTGTTTACATAATTCCACTTATTATAAATGATAAAGTTACTTTGAGTATATTAAATATATCCAAGTTTTTATTTTGTAAAATTAGTTTATCACAACTTGGAGAAAACGTATGCGTGTTTTTTTTCCTAGTAGTGACACAATTTAATTGTATTAAACTGCTACCTTTATAGAAATACAACATTTATAATTTAGATCTAAAAGGTTTTTTTATTTGAGGAAACCTCGTAGGTGGGCCAAGCGGGCACAACTCTTCGAGATCTCAACTGGCGCACCACCTTACAGGCGGACTAAGCGGGTGCACCTCATTATCGAGGGCCCATCTAGTTCTCCACTTACTGGTAAAATCCCGACTGCCCCAGGCTCTTACAAGAAGGACTAGCATGGAATCGAACCTGGGACCTAACCAAAGCCAAACTCCGCTCTCAACCATCAAGCCACACCTCTTGAGGGTCATATATTATGACAAAGAAATTAGTTTTATACTATTGCAAAAGTTAAAATTAAAAAATAAAAATAAGCCAGAATGTCAATAAATTCTATAAAACACTTAAAAATATTTTAAATAAATGGTGAAGTCTATTTCATTGATATTGATAAGTTTAATCAGTGTTACATTGAGATATATTACGAAATAACAATTGTAACATATTTGATAAATTATTAAAAATTATGATAGTCAAAATAATTTATCTTATTATAATGCTAACGTAATCAGTATAGAAGGCTCTCTGTTTTACGACAGTTTAGGAAATGTGATAATGTGCACAATCTTCCTTTCACATTTTTTCTAAAAAGACTATTTTCGTGACTAGAACCTGCTATTTTATTATAAATAGAAATAATAATATCACAAAAATTTTAAATTGGTGTGAATCGAACCCTCAACAAAAGTTTTTAATTTAAATAGAAGATTTTAAAAAATATTTATTCAATTAATATATTGAATCTAAAATATTAAAATTAAGATCAAACTCAAGTTAATAGAATGAATGGCTTTTTTTCATCTTATTCGCATATTGTAGATCATGAATTTTAGATTTTAGATAAAGAAAAGCTCACGCTAATAATCCTATATAAGGTAAGATAATCAGTTCCTTAAAAGTCGAGTAAGACATAATAGAATATAGAAGAAACAT